>CM068375.1:12575918-12780918 GCA_034769895.1 Magicicada septendecula
GTTGTCTGCGATCTATCCTGCAAAGTCGCGTGGACAGAGCTTTCGTCGAGGCTGCGGAATTCGTGAGGTTTCTAACAACTGACGGTTTCGACCAATATCGTCCGTCGGGCTTCTGCGGGCTAGAGCTAAAGAGCCGTGCCTTGAACGTAGGGTTAGGTTAGACTCGGGCAACCTGAACATTACTTGATCCTTCCGCCGATTAACCTACCAGTTCTTGTAAAGCAGCCAACTGTTTAATTTCCTTGTGCCGCAAATTCATCTTCTTAAAGTACTGGAAAAGCCTAGTTTTTTTTACATCGGGCTGCCACATGGACATCACAAACAACACAGGATACTAAGGCAGCTCGTACGTCTTCTACTGCCCGTGTCAATTCTTCCGGTTTTTTGTTTCAACTTTCCTTGAGGATCCAACCAACGGTTCGGTTACCTTCATAGTCTTCTGATTCTCCACTGCTTTTACTAAAGCTGTTGGCGATATCAGAAATATCACAACTTCTTAAGGTATTCACAAATCTATAATAATTCCGATGAATTTCACCTACATATTCGTTTGTGTAGCACTTGTGTTCATTGTCTAAACTTCATTATAACTACAGTTGCTATATACGTTACAATAACTACATATATGTAAGAAATGTTGGTATAACTACAGTTTTACAAAACTTCATCCTATTATCTAAACACGACTGACTACTTAGCAATCTATTTAATACTCTGTAGGCTACAGGGTTATTTTCTAAATATATTTATTAAATATGTAAAATAATTACAAGGAATGCCGCCAAAAGATTGCGTTAATTTTTTCTGTATTTTGAAAAGAACAAATATATTGTATTGTGCGGCTCTATTACGTTAACAAAGACGAACATGTTGCTTGTAATCCATAAAATATCCTCTGATTATATACGTTTGAATAGTTAGCTAGTTATTTTTTCGCCGCCTATTCTCCAATGGACTGTATTTTGGGTAAATTATGTTCTGTTAGAACGTTAGGATCAATAACGTTAGAATTACTGGTTTGTATAGTTGTATTTACAAAAGTAATTGTGTGCGTGATTGTGATTTGTAGTTAACAACTGATATACGTAATGCATGTGTTGGCAAGCACTGTGGCACTTCTGCAGCCGCTCCAATGGTCTCAGGAATATACGCCTTGGTGCTGGAAGCCAAGTAAGTCCCGCAATTTTACACTAAATTGTCGATAATTTGAACAAATTTCAAAAATTTAATTTTATCACTTTGTTCTGCATTAGTCCAATGAACTAAGTGTACATAACAGGTCATACCAGTCCCCACCCAGCTCCCGACACCTAAGACCAAGGGCATCAGTATTGTTGTTTTATATATATTACAAATATACCATCAGTTTGTAGGTATAATTAATCCCTTGGTCTTGTTTAGCCCGTACATAACGTGGAGAGACGCGCAGTATCTGGCCGTCATGACTTGCGAAGTGGCGCCTCTGGCAAACAACGAGGGATGGCAGAGGAACGGCGCAAACTTCTACGTCAGCAACAAGTTCGGTTTCGGGCTCTTCAACGCGTACAACATGGTGAAGATGGCCAAGAGCTGGGTTAACGTACCGCCCAAGAACATCTGTGAGCTCTCTCTTAACGTCGGGTAAGTACTTTCAAAGTAAACAATTTTAGTACTATAATATTTTTGCTGCGCTACCGTAAAATATATTGATGTTAATAAAATTGCGTAATCTAGTTTAATAAAATTATAGATGGTACTGTCCTGAAACAAGTTATCAATTTCAAATGCCTGGGCTAGAGTGTGCCTTATAATGAAAGCAACGACGTTGTAAATAGGTTGCATAATTATTTGGTAAAATAACAAAAATTTAACCAATGAACAGACTGAATTTTGTGTATCCCCTTTACTAAAATCTGTTATTTAGTTTAGTTTATTTTATATTATTTTGAATGTTCATCATTATTTTAAATTTTGCATTCAGTTTATATTTAGTACAGTTAATTTTATATTTTGCATTCATGATTGTATTTAGTTTTTAAAGACACCTGACCTTCCCTTGTCTCATGCACACACTCCCCCCCACGCCGTCACAACACAGATGTTCCAAATACGCCCTAAACAGATGTTCACCACCTACACCCCACTAACATCCTGTGTTCAGTAATTTCATTCACTCGCTCTTTGACAGTGGCTTAAGTTAGTCGAAACAGCTGTCAGAGTTAATTAAAACATTTGTGAAACTTACCAAGTGTTTTTATATATTTTACAAAACCTTTGTAAGTTGCATAAGTTCAACATTATGTGGGGGGCCGTTAGACGAACCCTTAAGTCAGCAAGTAAAGGAACACGCCTAAAATTCAACAAGGTGATGGCTCTTCCCACACTTCTTTATGGGTCTGAGAATTGGACTTTAACAAAAGGCC
Source organism: Magicicada septendecula (assembly GCA_034769895.1). Lineage (NCBI taxonomy): Eukaryota > Metazoa > Arthropoda > Insecta > Hemiptera > Cicadidae > Magicicada > Magicicada septendecula. Next base: position 12,578,321 of record CM068375.1, read on the forward strand.
AGGCCGGTCGCATTCAAGAGGCTAAAATGTGATTTCTCAGGCACGTGTCATGGTATGCTCTCCATGATCATAGAAGAATCACAGATATACGTCAGGAACTGAATACTATGAGTATACTCGACAGGATCGCCCAGTATCGGCTGAATTGGTGGGAACATTTTTGCTGAATAGATGACTGCCGCATCCCCAAACAACTATGGAACTATAAGCCGAGGAGACGGAGAGGTGTGGGACGTCCGAGGAAGCGCTGGAGTGACCAGCTCTAATCTTTGCCTATTTGAGACCGGAACAAACCATCCTTGGTTTAATCCTTAAAGATGATGATGATGATGATGATGAGTAATAAAATTGCGTGCCGCACATTTCTTTGATATACATTATACAGTAAAATATAATGAGTATCTATTGGTGTGGTGTATTGGTAGTGTTGAATCTACTAATTGAATCACAATCCAGTGAGAGTATATTGGTAGTGTTGAATCCTTTTGTTTGAATATCATTTGAATGAGCTTTTTTATAAACTAACCTTTCAGTATTGTTTCTTATACAATAGATAAGTCAATACAAATGGTTATAAAACGTGTCAATAATTTTTTCCTATGTTCAGAACAATAACTCTGCCGGTAGGAAAGATGACTACGATTCCGTTCAAAACTGACGGATGTGCAGGAACGGCGGATGAAGTCAAGTACTTGGAACACGTTGAACTGGTTGTTACCATTAATTCCAATTTCAGAGGATCAATATCTATTTACATTACATCACCGCAAGGTAAGTCTAGTGGTTTCATTAAACATTACAAATATGTGAACATTAGTACACGGGGGGGGGGGGCACAGCACTGAGAAACTAGTCTAGAGGTCCCGTACTCGGTTCCAGGACAGCGGCGTCATAATAACAATACAGTCTCTTGTCTGCCCCCAGCCCAACTAACCTTATCAATGACCACCTTTTCCTAATAATAAGCTGTTTAAGTGACAACACACCAAATTGTCCTGTTTTTCACGTCTTATGACTCAAGCAAGTAATGTATACTACCTTTCCTAAAATATTGCCAAGACAACAAAAACATTCTAAATTGTTATTCACATTAACTTAACGAGTAATAAAGATACTGATATAAACCTTAAGCAAATATAGATATAAAGTTAACTAGACTTTTGTTTAAATTGTAAGCGTTAATAAGAATCATTTTATGAAGTAAAAACATGCGATGTTTCGGTTTCGTCGAAATTCTTTATGTGCGTAGAGGGAGAAATTCTGTGTGTGTAGGGGAGGAGAGAGAGAGAGAGAATTTTTGTTTAATTGATTTTGTCCTTTCTTTGTAAAGTAGTCATAAGTTTTGAACCAAGCTATGTTTAAAAAAGTATATTATCTCAAAATGTTCACAATTTTATTCTCTTTTATGTCTTGTAAAATATTTGAGTGTAAGTGCGCAGGTGCGCGTGTGATTTACATTTTATTTAATAACTTCGAGGAAAATTAACATTTCGTTCTGAAACTTGGACAGAGTATTCGCATGGTTATAAGCTACAATTTCCATATAATCAATTCTCCACAACTATAATTTTTATATATTTTTTTTAATGAATTCAATCGTCTTTTGTTCTCGTTATCTCCTATAAGGTAATAAAATTTGTAGATTAAATCTAGACAGGCGTTTGCAGAATCGGACAGAGTTTAAGCCTGATTTCAGTCTGTGTTCTCATCTGTGAAGTTGCTAAAGTTGCAGAGGGTTTAAAAATTATATGAGTTGGTCCTCTGTCGAGAGCACTTAGCGCAGTTTCATCTAAGGACTCGTTATAGAAAGACGTATTCGCTGCCATGAGTTTTTCGTGATAAAACAGGTCGTTTTCCTGTAGACTTAGGAGTTGGTTCACGGTTCGAGGTCTTCGAAACCAATACCACTTAGAGAACTCAAATAAAAAAAATTGATCATTCTAGTGCTTTTCGTGTACAGCAGAAGATTTTACGGAGTAGGGACAAAATATCTGCCGAGACACTTCAAGAGACCGGAGTTTGTGTAAGATCAATACACGATCTATTTTATCCAGTTACAATCCCTGAAGTTAAAGTATAAACAATAACAGATCATATCGCAGTGTGCGAGGATGCAAAGACATAAATTGTCAGCGTTAGTGATCTTCAAACGGTCGACGGGCAGTGTTGCAGCGGACCAGTCGAACTGCGTGCGCGGAGTGTCGTGTGGCTACGCAAACAGTGGAATTCAACGCACCAATTAACATAGTTGTGAAGCAAGCCCATAGACTCAATTTCGAAAGACAAATTTTTAAGTAAACAATTTTATAGTATAAATTAATAAGACAATAGGAAATTTTAATGTTTTAATTTAATAAATTTTCCTACCTCCAGATATAGACTCTATTGTAATAATTTCTATATTACCTATCTATGCAGTTTTAAATTGTATCGTTGCAATATATATGTAATATATCTAAATATACGAGACATATCTGAGTTTCCTAATTTCGTCTAAATAGATTTATAAGATTTACATCAATGACTCGAGGCTAGTCAAAACAGAAACAACAGAATGTTAAGTCCAAAGTGTAATTCTGGCGTACGCCATTCCTGAATAATTGAAAAAGAGAAGAGAACAATAAATTTAGAAAACATCTTTAAGTGTGTTCATCAGAATCCTTACAAATTTTCAATTTAATCACCGACACAATTTGAAAGGGTTTTCTACATTCTATTCAACAAAGAGCCGGAATTATTATGTTTTTCAATATCTGTTTCTAATTACCTTTATTCACTTTACGTTTCTGTTTTCTACACAATTTCAGTCTTTTCTATAGATAAAATAATATGCATTTTATTATTCATAAAGTTATAGAGCCCGTTAGTCCTACATTACATTAGTAGTATTACATTACAAATCGATAGGATTGGTAACAAAAAGTATATCGTTGCCACTAGTTTTGCGTTTAGCTGTGAACGTCTTACCATCATTTCTGTGCGTGTGCTGGTTCACAGGTACAAAGACTCTTCTTTACCCAAGTCGAAGCGCAGATTCCTCCACAGCCGGATTGAAGAGTTGGCAGTCAATGAGTTTACAACAATTTGGCGAGGATCCAGCTGGACAATGGGCCATAGGCTTCTACATAGAGGTAAAATACTTGAATCTTGATTGTGGTTAAAAACTGCTTAAAAATTGATCAGCGATTTCAGTCTCTGAACGGAACTATAATTTCAGCTACATACTCTTTCACATCCGAGGAATGCAAGATAGTCATATTCCTAAATTGTGTTAACGTATCATGTTTGTTTAAAGTCTAGTATAACATGACAATTTACCAATTTAAATGTATTTTAAATTGTGTAGCCCCACGCTTTTGGGAGACAATTTATAACAAGACAAATTGCAAAACAAATATAAATTAATTTGTGTTGTGCCAAAATGTATATAACATTACTGGTAAAGTGTACCAATTACTGGGGTTTGGGTGTAATGGTAATAAGAGTAGTCACTGATTGAACTGTAACGAGTTTTCATAATTTTATTCATAAATCACAAGCGTGTTTAAAAAATCTCATTTACTTCTCCATAAATATTCATTATTGTTTCCGTAAACGTTCAATTGTTGCAGTACATTTATCATAAAATAAATCTTATCTTCTATAGTACAACGGTATATTCTAAATATTTATTTGTAGTCTTAAATCTCGACTGCTCAGTCTGACTGTGTGCTTTACTGTAGTTTTGTTTTATTTTCTTTATATAACTTCCAACTACGTTACTTTATGCATTGCATTTATCTTAATCATTCATTGCTTTACAAACTTTAAATAAAATTTAAATTGACTAAATTAATTGTTCATCACCAAAGAAAATATTTATTGAATTTAAATTAGATTCTCTTATCTCCATATCTACATTTTACATAACTCTTATTTATTTTTAAATTTCAAAGTGTCTTTTCAATGCCTTTAGTCTCTTATTTACAAATTATAAATTGATTATTTGTCACCTCTATTCTGTAGATCGTACCCATGTCCTCCGTTGATCCGTAGGTCCTCTTCTGATGGAGTTCCCTGCACGTTCCCCCGGTTCCACTTGTTGTCCTCCAGTTACTCGCCCCTCATGGTTGCTGTAGTGTAGAGTGATATGTTGGTCACCAGCTGCTGTTGCTCTATGAGACGCCTCTGCTGTTCTACATAGTGTTCCTCTGCATGATGTAACCTCGTAGCTTGCTTTGAGTGACGGACGTTTGTGTGTAGACATCGTCAAGTACGTTCTATAATCGTATTCGTAACCAGACTAAGAGTTAATGTTTGATACTTAGATGAACATAGCGTCCATCTGCCTTTACTATTCAATTAAAAAATTTAAAATTCGCGTCTATACTGGACATGCGTCCCGCCGCTATTGAAGACTGATTGAGAAGAACTTAGCTTCTTCCGTGCCCTTATTTATATTCGAGCATCGTACCGCACCTGTTGGAACAGAATTCTGCCTGTCAGAAATTGCTTGAAGGCGTCAGTTCCCCCACTATCGTCCAATTTCATATTTTAGCACATTTCTGCCAATGGCAACGTCTACTGTGCACTACAGGGTGCTCTAACGATGGATAATTTAATTACACATGTTCAATGTAATTACCATCGTAATCGCATAATTCGTGTAATTACTACGCTCTCAAAATCGCACTGAATTCGCACTGCACGTCCTTTTCACGCCGTTTTCTACACGTGTATTAATTTTATACATATTTAGGAGTCTTTGAATTTTTTCTACCATTTAGGGTTTCTTCTTATATTAATTAAATAAAAACTATAATTTAACAGCTATTTAGGGTGAGATTGCAAACTTTCGTGCTCGAACCGGCCTCACTCACACACATTATTTACTACTGCACACACTCTCAGCGATAATCGCGTGATCGTGCAGGTAGGTTCCTGTATGTCTACATGCCGTATTTTTAACATCAACATCAGCTTTCAATCTCAGACCTGCTTATTTGTTACATATTTATTAATTTAATTTACATATTTATATAATTTATTAAATGCACAGTACAGCATATGATTGTACTGTCGCACTAGATATACTAAAATTCGTTTCTGAAGTCACTTGGCCAAGAATGATTTCATCGGCCATTCGGCAGTGACTCTTCCATCAACCTTACCATCTCCAGTTGCACTCGCTTATAGTTACCGTTCATCACTCAGTATTCCTGCCATTATATTGCCTCCTCACATGAATTTAACTCGTTTTTTCTCAAGAATCGTTTAAAATAATTTCACAGTTATACAGTTGTCTTACTTCAGTCAGTCCTTCCATCGATATTCCATCCTAATGCAACATTAACACAGTTTTTCTGAAGTATCCTGCCAATCAGGCAGTTCAGTAGACCAGTGGCTATGGCACCTGGCTACTAATACAGAGGTCCCGGGTTCGATTCCCGGGCCCACACCATAAAATCAAGGGTTTTTCAGCCCCCACGTCGACTCAGCCTGTTGAAAACGAGTACCTGCGATAACATCCTGAGGATAATAATGGGCGGCTGAAGCGTAGTGCTGGCCACACTGCCTTCCTTGTATGCCAACCTCAGTTGCCTCGGTGGTACGCATGAGAGCCATTATTATTATTATCCTGCTAATCCAGTCTCTACTTTTTACACTATAAAAATCACTTACACACTATATTTTTAATCAACTTTCAGGTTTCCTCTCTAGCTCCGTATTTCAAACAGCGGTAATTGTTTTTTGCATGCCTTCAAAATATACTACAATTGGGTTCACGGAGAGGTACCACATGCTCCTCACGTCGAACGTGATAAGGTTTTCTTTATTTTAAGTTTAGCAGCCTATTGTTCTTTAAACAAGATCACTTTGTCTGTGATATACTGTGTTACTCTGTTAACCACACATCTCTGTGAAACGCTGATTACGCCAACTTCACGTCTACAAACTTTACTTTATCCGCTTACACCAGTTCAGTTACCCACAACCATCATTTCTGTTATCTTCTTGTTCACAACACAGTATTTGGGAATAAAAGGCAAAGGGAAACGCTATCGAAATTCTACAAAGCGTGATTATTCGGGTTGTATTTGTGGCAATGAAACGTGAGACCCTAGGATATACCATTCAAGACACAGAATATAAGATTACATCAGAAAAAAATTACATATGCCATCACTAAATGTGTTGCGTCTTAGAAGCTCTTGAGTGGTTCTTAGGAACGCTATTGGAGTTGCTGGTTTGTGATGAAATAATTGAGTGGACTGTATAATGTATCAGAAAATAATGGTTCATTGAGTCAAGGCGACAAATTTGAATTCTTATTAAAATTTAGATTGAAATAATTGATTGATTGCTGAAGCGTGTAGATTTTAACACGGCATGAGTGCCGGAGAATTGAATAGAAGTAAAGCGGGGGCTTGCATTGCAACCCGAAAGCCTAGATGGCCTAACTAAATAGTCGCATGGTGTCCATGCTAATAGAATTAAAAATACTGAAAAAAGAGAACGCTATGTAGCCGCTGCGGCGAGTGAGAAAGAGTGATCAGCTCGGAGTCTATAGTAGAACTAATTTAATTTTGTCTGTAGTCAGCCGGTCTGAATCTCGGCTGGCGACAACAAGAACAAACGTGACGTCATCTGCAGGCTTCGCAACCTAGTATTTAGATTACAAAGTACACATGGGTACAAAGTTTGACCAAAATGATACAATTAAAGGTCCCAATGAAACATCGAATTACAGAGAAAAGAAACGTAGGACAGTTGGGTATCGAAACCGTTTTCAATCATACAGTCTACTTCTTGAACACAAATAAGAAGAAGAAGAAAAGAAAGAGATGAACTACGGTGTGAGACGAATATGCCCATATCCTCCACTCTCTTGAATATATTTGATATTTTCAGAGTGTAAAACTTAACTGGACAGTGTATGAAGTTAAAAAACAATGACAAATATTGTAAACCTTATAAAATAGTGTATTGAAACCAATATATTAATCAAGGGGGCAACGAAATTGAATTACGACAACCAGAAAGTGGAAACTACAGGATTATTTTAATGAATACTCTGTTACTCGGATCATTAATGTACTCGTTCCATAACTATTCTCCCAGTTTACAAACGTCTGCAATATCAATCATCCCAAATCCCATAGACCTCACCTCTATCCAGCATTATTTTATCTCCAATCGATATGAGAGTATCTATTCCGATTGTCCTCAGCAGTTTTAGATTTAGCGGAATTAATCTTTCTTTTCCCTGTATGGAGCAGAATTAGGTCTGACAATCGTATTTATTAACATTGAAAATGTTCATAAGGACGTGTCGCACATTTGCTGTCGATCGCTTGTGCGTGATCGAAAATGGGAACCGGTGAGTTTCCATAGAAACTACTTCTTTGTTGTCAATAACGTAGTACACATATAAAATCTTCGCTTATGAATGCGACTACATTTAACTTATAATCTGTACATTGGTAAATGAAGAATGAATTAATTGATTAGTGAATGAAGAATGAATTCATTGATTGGTGAATGAACATAAATATATATAGTTTTTAGATTTATTGAAGCATTTTCAATGCCCTTCTCTGTGCATTGCATTTGTGCAATGCCTGTAAAAATTTTTTAACATGATATAATCCTTATAATGTCAAATCAGCGAGAGATATCCTGCCTAGTATACACCCTCGCCAACTATGCCGTTCGGATCCGGCGTCTCTCCAATATACCTGTGAGAGAGTCGGGTATGTTATACGTAACACACGCACCATGCATATATACGGGGAGGACACAAACCTGTCGAAAGACTGACGACTCTAGGAGGGAATCCTTATATAGTAAAATAATTATTATATAACATGTTATATGTATTATATTAATAATATAATTATTATTGTTTAAATAGTAAGAAAGAACTATTCTTAGCAACAGTAATTACAGTAGTCTTACTTAATGTTATTAGTCAGAGGATTATAAATGTGCAAACTACCATCTTGATTTAATTATTTTGTATTCGATTCCTTACATAAAGTATTACAGCTGTTGTCAGTCCGAAGTTACGGATTAACTGAGGACACAGCTCAGAACCCTAATCCGACGTTTAACAGGTTTCTCAGCAACGATGACGTCGTATGTGTATATAGCAATGGCGTTTGTGCACTTGTATAACAAACTGTTTTACAATTACAGGACATACCCAATATGAAAGTGGCTAACGCGCAACTGACAGAACTGATGATCAGATTCAACGGACCGGTTCAGGAGCCGAACTGTTACAAGTCCGGACCCAGGAAGTACGCGCCATTCGCACTTCCCGCAAAGAAGAGGAGGAGACGTTCTGTTGACAACGTTGAAGAGATCGTTTTGGAAGAAATGAAACCTTTTTAATGTAATTTTAAAACTGTAATAAAGTGTGTTTATCTGGTGCAACTGACAGTGTTACCATTCTTTCCTTACACAGAAAGCAGAGTTGGGAAAGCATATTATTAACTTAGTTAAACTCAGATATGTACTTTTTACTTTCATCAAACGTATTCTCGTCTTTTACTTCCTGTAATGTGTGTGTCTATGTACCTGTATAAACATTTCTCGCCTATATTATGCACCTTTTCTTTAGAAACGATGCTCTTTGCCTTTCAACTTTTATTCAGGTTTTCTTCCCACTTACTTTGTTTCGCTTTAACGCCCAAGGAGCAATTTACAGAGCTTCAGATAGCAACCTATCGCTTGTTATTTAATTTTAAATTGTGTTTATTTAACTTTCACTATATAAAGTTCAGAGTAGTCAATGAACCGTTTTGTAAACTGATATTTTCGTCTTTCCTTCTGTCGGACTTCTTTCCTTTTTTTCTTATTACTTACTACCTTCTTCAACGTTTTGAAACACTGACCAGCGATACCCATGTGGCCAAGTATCTTACATAGGTTTCTCATCATATCATAAACACCACCTCAAAGTAGTTTCTTCTTGTCTTGCGACTTTTCTGCTTTCATTATCTCTCCTGGTTACTTGCTTGCTTTACAAATACAGAGCCCTACGTAAGTAAGAACGGTAGTACGATGGTTATCTCAAAAGTAAGTTTCCATAATTTAGGAAAAATAAAAACACATGTAAAAATTAAAAAGAAAACTATACTTTTATTCAAGAACATGTGCTTATTTTTCAATGTAATCTCCAGCCTTGAGATACACTTTCTATAGCGTAAAAACAGTTTTTTAATTCCTTATTTGAACCATTGCGTGCCCAGATTTCGGAGTCAGGTGTCAAACACCTGTTTCACTTCCGCACCTGTTTTGAAACGTTGTCCTTCCAGATGTTCATTGAGATGGGGGAAAAAATGGAAACCACTCGGAGCCAAATCGGATGAATATGAGGGATGGTTGAAAATCTTCCCTTAAAAGGGCTCCAACAATAACTGCGTGACTCGCGAGGAATGAGGACGTGCGTTGTCGTTGAGCAGAAGAACTTTGTTCCTCATCAAACCTCTCCCTTTGAAGAACGATGTATGCCACCATCGGACCATCTGAATGATCGTGCATTCAGTTCCGTACCCAGAAACTAAGTGGCGATGAATTTTAGCTGCTGATTTATTTTTTTGTATAAAAAAAATCACACCATGCACTTTGCAATCGGACACTCTGGTAAATGGAACGGCCATGTTTTTAAATTTCGTGTTGTTGTTACGTTGCTACGGAACAGATGAGGTTTTGGCACTGCTGCCACTACACGCAAATAAAATTTCTCCAACCTTCGTCAGCCTGCTTGCATAATTTCCCTTTGAAAGAAAACAATAGGGAAACTTACTTTTGAGATGACAGGGTACATAGCACCTGTGTCGGCCTCCTATTGTTATTAGGGGGCTACTTATATCATGCTTCTGTTCCATGAAAACTAACGTGAAGGGTGTCATAGAAAAGTGGTCCAGTGCGTTCGAAGATACTAGTCATTGGGCAACCTGCAGAATAGGGGCACGTTTTAAACTTCTACGGTATGATGGGACCTAGATTGATATCACCAATAAACTTTATAAATACCAACTTATGTGTGCCACCATACAACGCACGATACGTAACATAACAACAAGACAGTCAAAGCTGAAATTTTATGAGGCAATGGCATCACCCGTGTTAACCTGTGGATGCGTGACGTAGGCGTTGTGGACACAAGATACTCAGCGTATACTAGCCGCTGAAATGAACTTTTTGAGACGACTGTAAGGTTGCTCACTCCGCGATCAAATTAAGAATGAAGATACAAGGGTCGAGTTGGGGACATACAGTACGAACGATAGGATTAGACACTTGCCCATCGCAACGGAAACAGCATGTAGACAGAATGAGCGATGATGACTGTCTAATAAAAGAAGTAGTCAATTATAGAACCCATAGGAAAAAGTGAAGCAGGAATCCTCAGAAGAAGGTGGCGGTATTGAAATCAGTAGGCATATAGGCTACAAGCCTCAACCCGTAATTGAAAAAGATGATTAACGTACCTTATTGTCCATTGGATGCTAAGTAATATTTAGACTACTATTACAGTAGGCAACATGTGGCGGGCAACTTGTTGCCGAGGTCGTCTAGTAACATTGTTTATATGGGAGCCTATTATACTAAGCCACTTGTTGATATGGGTCGCCAACTAGTGGATGACGGTGGACGAGGCATACCACTCGGAAGTTGCTGACGCTGGACTTAGGGCATTGTTTCAGATGGGAGCTATTACACTGTGCAACATGTGGCGCACCACTCCCGCTTCCGCGCATGCGCACTTCGCCACAGACACCACCTTAACTGTGTCCGGGACGGCAGACGACAGGCCCAGTTGTCATTTCGCATTCAATACCCAAGACATACCCTCTCTTCATTTTGGTATCAGTGCCAGTTATGTCTGCTTTGATCAAGTCCAACAATTCATCAAATGATTGTTTTGACATTAGAAAATAGTTAAAAAAATTATTTTCGTCCACCCACAGATCATGTAGTATAATCCTTTATCCATCCTTGTTGATAGCATAAGGTGTATGTACATACGTCTTCTCCGAGCTCTGCGTCTTCTTTTCTTTAATAACAAAGCGAGCAGCAGAAGCTCTTCATTCCTTGACGTCATTTTCTCGACTTAAATCATCAACATGTGGCCGAGAGTTGCGCACCATTTTAGACCTCTTCAACTAGTTGTCCGAGGTCGGTCAACAAGTTCCCCGCCACATGTTGCCTAGTGTAATAGAGCCCTTAATCTCTTATTTCTTTGTTGTCTCTTAAATACTTCGTCACTGTTCGACATTTCTCTCCTCTATCAAGTTGCCTACGTTCTTTTCCATATCTAAGTCTTAATTCCCTCTAATCGTTTTCTTACTCTCTCGTCCATGGCTCAAGCATTGCAAATATACACCCACCCTTCACCAAAAAACTTTAGGTACCGGCTTATCTTTCCTTTTCTGCTTGTTTATTGAGTGTACCTGCTTATTCTTCATCAAAAAAGCTATTTCTCTGTGCATTCCTAAATAAATACTTTGGTGAATCTCCAATTCAGAGATCCACGTAAGATTATTGAAATAAATAATTACCCGGTGATAAAGCAGCAACAACGGAGAAATGAGAGGAATAAATCTAAAAATAATTTCAGATTATGAGCAGACAGCTTTTTAAACTATTAAGTAAAACAAAAAGTACACTCGACTTTTCTTTGTGTACGAGATATTTTATCTTATATTCTGTTTCCTAAAATGTATCTACTTAATAATCTTAGAAGTCATGTTGGCAATCCACACCATTTAATTAAATTTGATTAATCCCATCAGTAATTATATCAAGGCAATAATTTACGTAAACTATTCATAGCGGAACAATGAAGCAGCCGGTTTACACGACCATTAATGCAAAGCAGGGAGGGATTAATTCCCGCCTACAGTTGCCCAGGCGGCATTGTTAAACCCAGCGACGCCGTAAGTCACGGCCGTCTAATTTATTACCCATACACAAGTGTATCCGACGTCGCTCTTTCACCCGCACATGGTTATGTGGATTTACGTACAACCGGATTGGTTTCGCTTATCAGATGGGCTACACAATCGTACGTGACCCAGGTCTGAGTCCCTTAGTGTCAAACTTGTTGCTCTGTCAGTTCTATTGTTATCGAGAAGAGTGTACCCTGCAGAGGGAAGCAGGTAGCCAGTGTTGCCTTATTCACTGTTACTGTTAGAACTGTTACATTCAGTAACTCAGGTCAAAGGAAGATAAAGATATAATTTAATGACAAAGTTCCAGAAAAATACGGCGAAAACTATGATGTTTGGGGATTGGGTTGTTTTATATTTCTATCCATACAATATATTTTATCTTAATATATAATGTATCTTATTTTTTGCTATGTTGGACTTTCTTGCAAATAATGTTGTTTCGCAGGTCACTCAGATATTTTGCAATTTGTAAATATTTTCATACATCACGCCTCTCCTAAAACACAGTCCTCAGACCCTTCTCTTTCCAGTGGTTAACAACGAAACGAGCAGTTTGATAACACTATTTCATGGATGGGTTCCTATTTATTTTCCTTGACATTTGCAACTGGTGTTTTTAGTAAAAGAGTCAATTCGATTATAATATCTGACATTATCAATATATGATGAATACGACGACGTATCATAATTCGTACTATCATAATTTGTGAGTACATTATCATGCGTTCTCATCTAAATTGGTAATATTTTTGGGCAAAGATGCCACGTCAAGTCGAACACAGTAAGGCAAACTCAGCCAATCCTTTTAATAATACACAACTAACGTGTTTCCAGAGAAATTTTTTGAGCCACTATAAACGCGTAAGAGCATTTATAAATACAGATTAAAATTAATTCACCTTTTTCCATCCGTCGTGTGACTTCTTATTGTATTTAATTAAATAACGCGTTTCGAGGCTCAAGCCTCATCTTCAGATTTCAGTCCAGTGTGGACGTCGTTAACACATTAAAACTAAACTACTACACATTAAAATAAAACACACTACACAAGTTAACCGATGTCTGGGTGCGCACCCTTTGCCGTCTCGCGACGCACTGCCTGCAACCCCTCTACGGTCTCGTCACAACGCCCCACCATCGATTGCTGTCTATTCCTGCTTAAAATGAATTTGTCCACAACCATATCGTATAGCTGATGTGATTTAAAATTCAGCTGGTCATTTAGCATGTTACTAGGATTGCACTTAAACGCCCGGTATATGTCTAATTCTTCGGCTGCGTTCATGTATCGTCCCTTATTGCAGAGATGTAATGGCTTGCAGTTGTTGTCAAAGTCAGTATAATTATGGTTATGCACCATTAAGTGTTCGGCATATTTTGATTTACAGGCTTTTAAGTTATTTTTAGGTAGATGTTCTTTAAACCTCTGTCTAAATGCCCTGCCTGTCTGACCGATATACACCATATCGCAAACATTACAAACCATTTTGTAAACACCTGTCCATTCTTCTTTGAACTGTTGTGTTTTAGGCCGTAATAATTTTAGAGAATTTATAAAGCTTCACACTTAAATCGTTTTACGTTTCTCTAAATAAAAGAAGAGATAATAAAACGATGTTATGTTCTTTTGCTTATAAACGTCTACTCTTTAGAATTTTAAAGTCATTGTACTGGTATCCGCGTCACAATTATTATAATTACATTTTTTTTTTTTTTTTTTTTTTTTAACCTTAATCCGTCAATGTGACCGCTTGGTTTCTGTCTTCTTACGCGTTTCGGATTATTTTAATCCATCATCAGAGAGTAAAATTTAACTGTTAACTTTAGAATTTAACTGTTTTAAAATACCATAACACCCGACCTTCCTAATCGCCAGTTTTCAATCTTCTGTTCTCCATTATCTCTTTCTCCAATGTTGCCCTTAACCTGTTTTCGACACTGGCTGGTTGCCACTAGGTGTTGCCACTGTATTCATAACAAACTCTTACACAACATACGTAACGCATACGCATAATGATTCAACCACTGCCGGACAGTTTTTTCTCCACCATTTTTGTAATGTAACAATTTATTCCCAGTAGCTTCCATCTACATAATCTCCTTCCATTAGGTGAAGACATTTCTCGATATAGTCGGTAGCTTTCGTGCTAACTATGCCTCTAATACTTGCTGTAAGGCTCTATATTCCAGCTCCGTACAGTAATACATTTCATAATTTACTATTTAATGTTTTAACATTTTGGTGAATGTTATTCTATAGTATAACATATAGCATTGCATTCTACAATACACAATATACAATATAGAATTTTATTACAATTATTGTATTATACAATATGGAATATTGTATTCTATAGAATACACACTTCAATTCTATGGAATTCAATAGTCTCAATTTTTCATATTCCTATTACCGTTGGATACATATATTACATTTAACATCGTTATTCAAAATGAGCATATTATTTGCAGTGGGTGTATGTTTTTATATTTTTAAATCCTATTTGAATATTCACGACTGCGTCGCGCACACAAATACTAGGCTATCTGCAAATTACACGCACCATTTAGCTAAGATTCAATGGCGTAAAAAGCTAGGACTCGTCACAAATCATAAATACCATTAAAATGTAAACTTAACATATGATATTAAATAATAAAATATGATATTATATAATATTTTATGATATTTTACTAATAAAATGCTATAAATTTATAACCTATGTCATTGTCTAAAATGATTCACGATTTATTGTAGTTAATTTTTAAATTAACTATTAAATTAATTTTTAAATACCTTTGATTTTTAACATATAGATTGTTCCCAGCTAATTTCATTGGTTCACATGTTCATTGTTCACCCAAGCATCCCATAATCCAAAACATTGTGATGCCTATAGTATTAACGAATACGGGTGTCAAAAATTAGGCAAATAATAATATCTGGTAATTGTTGCGCAATCCATCGTTTTTATTCTTCATTGAGCTTGGTCGCCATTTATTCTATGTGCTCCTGGTTGTCAGTGGTTATAACCCGATCGTCTGCAAACAAGAGCGAGTGCGCAGTATGATCTCCATTATTCTTCATTGAGCTTGTTCACCATTTATTCTATGTGCTCCTGGTTGTCAGTGGTTATAACCTGACCGTCTGCAAACAAAAACGAGTGCACAGTATGATCTCCAATTCTTCATTGAGCTTGGTCAGCATTTATCCTATGTGCTCCTGTTTGTCAGTGGTTATAACCTGATCGTCTGCAAACAAGAGCGAGTGCGCAGTATGATCTCCATTATTCTTCATAAAGCTTGGTCACCATTTATTCTATGTGCTCCTGGTTGTCAGTGGTTATAACCTGATCGTCTGCAAACAAGAGCGAGTGCACAGTATGGTCTCCAATTCTTCATTGAGCTTGGTCAGCATTTATTCTATGTGCTCCTGGTTGTCAGTGATTATAACCTGATCGTCTGCAAACAACAGCGAGTGCGCAGTATGATCTCCATTATTCTTCATTGAGCTTGGTCAGCATTTATTCTATGTGCTCCTGGTTGTCAGTGATTAGAACCTGATCGTCTGCAAACAACAGCGAGTGCGCAGTATGATCTCCGATTCTTCATTGAGCTTGGCCAGCATTTATTCTATGTGCTCCTGGTTGTCAGTGATTATAACCTGACCGTCTGCAAACAAGAGCGAGTGCGCAGTATGATCTCTATTATTCTTCATTGAGCTTGTTCACCATTTATTCTATGTGCTCCTGGTTGTCAGTGGTTATAACCTGACCGTCTGCAAACAAAAGCGAGTGCACAGTATGATCTCCATTATTCTTCATTGAGCTTGTTCACCATTTATTCTATGTGCTCCTGGTTGTCAGTGGTTATAACCTGATCGTCTGCAAACAAGAGCGAGTGCGCAGTATGATCTCTATTATTCTTCATTGAGCTTGGTCACCATTTATTCTATGTGCTCCTGGTTGTCAGTGGTTATAATCTGATCGTCTGCAAACAAGAGCGAGTGCGCAGTATGATCTCCATTATACTTCATTGAGCTTGGTCGCCATTTATTCTATGTGCTCCTGGTTGTCAGTGGTTATAACCTGATCGTCTGCAAACAAGAGCGAGTGCGCAGTATGATCTCCATTATTCTTCATTGAGCTTGTTCAACATTTATTCTATGTGCTCCTGGTTGTCAGTGGTTATAACCTGATCGTCTGCAAACAAGAGCGAGTGCGCAGTATGATCTCCATTATTCTTCATTGAGCTTGTTCACCATTTATTCTATGTGCTCCTGGTTGTCAGTGGTTATAACCTGATCGTCTGCAAACAAGAGCGAGTGCGCAGTATGATCTCCATTATTCTTCATTGAGCTTGTTCAACATTTATTCTATGTGCTCCTGGTTGTCAGTGGTTATAACCTGATCGTCTGCAAACAAGAGCGAGTGCGCAGTATGATCTCCATTATTCTTCATTGAGCTTGTTCAGCATTTATTCTATGTGCTCCTGTTTGTCAGTGGTTATAACCTGATCGTCTGCAAACAAGAGCGAGTGCGCAGTATGATCTCCATTATTCTTCATTGAGCTTGGTCACCATTTGTTCTATGTGCTCCTGGTTGTCAGTGGTTATAACCTGATCGTCTGCAAACAAGAGCGAGTGCGCAGTATGATCTCCAATTCTTCATTGAGCTTGGTCAGCATTTATTCTATGTGCTCCTCGTTGTCAGTGATTATAACCTGATCGTCTGCAAACAACAGCGAGTGCGCAGTATGATCTCCAATTCTTCAATGAGCTTGATCACCATTTATTCTATGTGCTCCTGGTTGTCAGTGGTTATAACCTAACCGTCTGTAAACAAAAACGAGTGCACAGTATGATCTCCAATTCTTCATTGAGCTTGGTCAGCATTTATTCTATGTCCTCCTGTTTGTCAGTGGTTATAACCTCATCGTCTGCAAACAAGAGCGAGTGCGCAGTATGATCTCCATTATTCTTCATAGAGCTTGGTCACCATTTATTCTTTGTGCTCCTGGTTGTCAGTGGTTATAATCTGATCGTCTGCAAACAACAGCGAGTGCGCAGTATGATCTCCATTATTCTTCATTGAGCTTGGTCACCATTTATTCTATGTGCTCCTGGTTGTCAGTGGTTGTAACCTGATCGTCTGCAAACAACAGCGAGTGCGCAGTATGGTCTCCAATTCTTCATTGAGCTTGGTCAGCATTTATTCTATGTGCTCCTGGTTGTCAGTGATTATAACCTGATCGTCTGCAAACAACAGCGAGTGCGCAGTATGATCTCCATTATTCTTCATTGAGGTTGGTCAGCATTTATTCTATGTGCTCCTGGTTGTCAGTGATTAGAACCTGATCGTCTGCAAACAACAGCGAGTGCGCAGTATGATCTCCGATTCTTCATTGAGCTTGGCCAGCATTTATTCTATGTGCTCCTCGTTGTCAGTGATTATAACCTGATCGTCTGCAAACAACAGCGAGTGAGCAGTATGATCTCCAATTTGTGGTCATCTTATTCTTGAGCGCTTCTTCCACAAGATTTTAAGCGCTTGTTAGAAATAAATGATTAACCGAACTGGCAAGAGCTCACTACTTATTCCAACTGCCTGCTTATGCTAATACTCGATATTTTTTGTTATGCTATTGAAGAAAATGTTAATGAAACAATATAACCAGAAAGAAGAATTATTAGCGTGAATGGTGGGAGCCATAAGAGCCTAAGTGTAAGGCAGAACAAAGACGTGAAGGA
This sequence comes from Magicicada septendecula, assembly GCA_034769895.1. Lineage (NCBI taxonomy): Eukaryota > Metazoa > Arthropoda > Insecta > Hemiptera > Cicadidae > Magicicada > Magicicada septendecula. Next base: position 12,596,015 of record CM068375.1, read on the forward strand.
AAATCTGTCGCCCCTTGCAGTTCGAACACTGCAGTAGCGTAAAGAATACTTATTACTGAGCTGATTTTATTCTTCAATCCAAACTAAAACAGTTGTATTGGTAAAATAAATAATCGTTCTTACTAATGTTACCTGGAAAAGAATGCAATTCACGATAAATTACGCAGAGTATACAGATGGGCCGGAAGAACATGTGCGAGTTGTGAAAAGTGCAGAATTTAAACTGTAAGGTCCAAAACTCAGATCAATAGCGCTATATTCTGCATATTTCTGAATCTCTACAGAAAAGATGTTCTCATTGACTTTACTAAGGGTATGCAGTTTGAGAACCTCATATGTTCCGTTAACCTACTACATATCTGGTCTCAGATGTGTGGAAATACGCGCGCGCGTGTGCGTGTGCGTGCGAGAGATAGGAAGGTGGTCTAGTAATAAACATACCTTTATTTTTTAAAGTAGACTTTTCTGTTTAAGTTATGTTATATAATATTGTAAGTCGACAGTTTTAGAAACACTGCCATTTTCAGATTTAGGAAGGAAATAAGTATATCAAATTATTCATTATTAGAATTATTTATTATTACAGATTATAATATGATGGCCACTTCCGTGTGTTATTCCATATGGCTGACATGTGTTTCGTATTTTTTGAATTTCTGATTCAGCCTGTTTCATTACAACAGTGTATTCCGTGGAAGGACCACTTGCGAAGATTTGCATTAGAAAGATTACAACTGAAAGTAAAGAACTATAAAAGAATGGAAAAAAACGTGAAATGAACACCTTAAAAACATATTAGGATTTTTAGTAATTAATACTTGCTGAGAACATATTTCCACAAAAAAAAAACCCCAGCAACTACGGGTTTGACGTATATTAGTTCTCATCGGCTATCTGTTGGAGAAATTGTAAACGACGCATTATTATAAAAAAGAATACTCATATTAAGAGTTATGGTTTCAAACATTAGGCTACTAATTTATTACGATAAAAATATATATTCCAAATCTGTTGGGTTCGTTGTAAAAATGCATTTTTTTAAGTGCAGAATGTAATTTTAGAATTGGTAAATGTTAGTCTTGATTGTATTAATCGACTTTACAGAACGTACTACCAGATAGAGATGCCAGTCAAATACATTGGCGATGAAGCTGTAATACTCTCATAGATAGCGCCACATCTTTCTGCCCAAAGCAATTCAAGTGCTGTCTACCAGATTACGTATTTGTACAGTATAACCCTCAGTACTAATGTTGAAGGGTATCTAAATATGGTACACTATGGATTTGTAAGCACATTTTAAATTAGAATTATTTTATTATATTTTATAAACATACATTATTCTTGTCTGAATATCAAGTCTAGTTTTATGTTCAAAAGGATTATACAAATTGTATATGAAATTTTATGTTCTTATATTGTATAATATTTTTGTGTTTGGAAATGCGCGCGCAAGTACTTGCGTTTGTAAGACATTTCTGAAAATATCTGAATGACTTTGTAAATTGGCTTATTCATTTTATTTTCATTATTACAGAAAATAAATAAATTAGATGAATTAGCTGTAATAAAATTAAACGTTTTGGTACAATCTTTTTTTATTTAATCTGTGATTGTCGTGACTACATAAAATAGTATAAATGTGTTAAGAACATATTAATTGACTAATAATTATAATTAGCTAAACAATGACTGCATAAATTAAAAGGAATCATGTTACTTTATTTAAATTTTTGACCCACTAGTGAAAAACTGTTCAATATGACAGCCTAACTTGCAATCACTAGTTCTAGGGCAGGTGTGGGGTTTACACACACACACACGCGTGTGTGTGTGTGTGTGTGTGTGTGTGTGTGATAAATGACACTTTTTTTTTACAAGATTATATTAAACGTTTTTTGTATGTTTACAATGTTTCAATAGTCTGAACTATCATCATCAGAATATAAAATTATTATATCATAATGTAAAGTTAATGATAAAAATGAATGTGGGAAGATATGAATGATATATGTATATACTGGAAAGGCGAGTAGTATGGAATACAATTTATTTTTTTAATAATATTAAAATGTTCTGTATTACTTTTAATAATAATATTAATATTAATTTCCTTTGAAATTCAAGTTAAGTTAAAAATAGGAATGTTTTACTTACATGTTCCGTAAGGAAATGGAAGTATGGTGGTCGCGATACAAATTGTTACGTATTCGAGATAAGGGCTGATTCTGATTGTACTGCCCTCAAAACATGAAGAAAAGTCATGAAGAACAATAACTGCCGCAAATTCAAACAGAATGAAATAATTTTTTGTCCCCGAGTTGTAGAGGACTCAAGGCCTATCGATTTTGGTGAAGATCGGTTAAGGGGGAGTGGTATTTACCTGCAACGTTTTACGTTTTAACAAAAAAGTAAAGTACTTAATTTTGATAAATAAAGTATCCTGAAATGAAGGTCATAATAATCCACTATAGAAGGGTAGATGAAATATCTATAAATGAAAATGGTAGTTGAAATGGGACGGGGTAATTTTATATATGTGTACTACGTTATCGGCAACAAAGAAGTAGTTTCTATGGAAATATTTCATTTCAGTTTTCAAACTTGTCAAATTTTTCAATTTATATTTAAATGATTTTAAATATAAATGTTAGAACATGGAAGTCATACCATACCGATTTTTTAACTATTTGTGACATTTAACATGAACTTAAATCCTCACAGTGTTGAAATAGATCACTTCTAAAAGATGTGGGAAAAGTGAGGATAATATGAAATAAGGAATATTACACATTTACACAGAACTATAAGATTATTAAAATTTCTCGATACCATGTAAAAAAACAATTTTAATATGTGACAGTAATATATAATAATATAATCTTAAATCAGGAGACAGGATTTTTAATTTATTTAATTAGGAATTATATTTTCCTAATACGTTGAAAATTGCGCATTAACGAGGAAAATTACAAGAAATTGTGGGTTATTAACAAATGTAACAACTGTGACTTTAACAAAAACAAAGCTGTGACTTTGTGAAAAAAACGTATATTTAGAACAAAAACAGTTACCAAAAAATATAAATATTAAGGAATGTCAATGAAAAAATGTAAGGATTATTATTGTAATAGAAAATGATTATAACATTAACATAGGAAATGACGTATTTGGCATGAAATATTTTAATGACTATACAGTCCACTCTGAAGATGTTTCACTAAAAAGTGTGTATAACAAACAAATTTTACTACACAATTAGAAAAGTAATACGAGTAATGTTAGAAAATACTCCGTTGGTAATTAAAAAAATTTGCAAAAGTCACAAATGTACATTTCCCGCAAATAGAGCACATAAAGTATTCCAACTACTAAGCACCTTTAAAATTATCGAGGATTTATCATCACAAAACAAATGTTTAGGATTTTGGTCAACGGGAATGTTTCCATCACCTGTACTTCCAAGTTCCATGTCTGACGATTGGAAGTCAGCAGAATGGAATGTCAGGTTCTCTGAGTTACTACTAAGGTCACCATTTTGCGGAATTGAGAACAATTTGTATCTTAATTTTTTCTTTTAGGTAGATTCCTTGGGACTCAAGATCTAATTTTCTTTTATAGGTCGACGACGTTAACTACTAGATTTATTAAGAGAAATCTCCAGACCCATCTTGGATTGTGAAGCAGTGCTTATTGTGGTCGTACCAATTTTGTGTCCTCAATTAAATAATTTCTCCTTAACAGACGTGAAAATATACGGTACGTACTGAGAAGTTGACGAGTACATTATCATTTGTTTTCATGAACCTCATCGTTGATCAAACCACCTTACTGACTGCAGTGATGTGTTGAGTGGTGTCGAGGATTTTCCATCGTCATAAACTGAATCATCTTCGTCTCTTCACTCAGCATCTATATCATTTGGGAAAAGCTGCACCATACGAGCGGAAACGAAATCTGATTCACTGCAGATCTGTATGTTGGAAAGGCAAATACCTGTGGCTCTGAAATCACTTACTGCTGTTCGTCAGTCCTACTTTCAGATAACTCATCCTGGCAGTTCAACTATATCATACCGACTAAGAACCATAGTGTTATGCGAATTTCCTCACTGTAGTAACTCTTCAGCGGCCCCATGAAAGATGTATCTATTGATTTTAGTTTTTGAATAGTGCAGGGTGGTAAACAAATTATCTTAACGTGGGGTTACCTCTTGTCATGTTTATGATACAGGCCTAAGTATTTCGTTTGTGGCTAGTACGCCAGTCTAGTACCAACAAGCTTTGTGAACCTTGTGTAGGTTTAGATAGTCAAACCGAGGATGGTTTGTTCTCGAATAGGCAAAGATTAGAGCTGGTCACTGCAGCGCCTCCTCGAAAGTCCCGCACCTCTCCGTCACCTCGTCTTATAGTTCGGCTTATAGTACTCGGTTTAGATAGTACTAATTTAGATAGCATTCAAACCACTGAATGAACAAATTGTTTGCACCCAGCCTGATATATGGAATGCACCGATTGGACCGGGAGGTGCTCCTTTCAGAAGTAAGTCGCTCATATTTGGGGGACAAAAATACGAGGCTAATAGCTCGTACTAATAATAGCTCGTACTAACGAAGCTAGTGAATTTATGGGAACCGCCGTCATGTGTCACCTGGAATCTACGGCTTTAATGATCCACATAGTAAATAAGAGACGACTGTGGCCTAAACTGTCTACTATGCACGTTAATTGCCAAACATATATAGACCCAAATCTGTTAATTAAAGCAGTATATTAAATTAAACAATTATATTTGATCTTAAGGATTTAAATTTGGGTTAAGTATGTACAGTATATAAACAATACAATACATTAATTATAGGCCTACAGTAAAATAGTCTCTACCCCAATCCCTTTTTATAAGTTTTTCGATCATAGGGTGTTCAGCCTTCTTTCTGTAATTGCAATCATTTATTCCCGAATTATTTCATTCCATGCTTGCGTTGCGGTCCCTATTTCCGTCATCCTTATGGTGTCGATGCAAATGATATTTTTGCCAATAGTTATTAATCCCTTATTCTACAATGGTGACGAAACCATTTATTCTCTCCAGTATTATGACCTTTTCTTTTGTTATATTTCTAATTTGTTAATTTGGTATCCTTTATGTAGACTCTAACCCTCCTTCAGAAGATTTTCTCCGCTGTTACAAAGTATTTTTTATCATCTCTTGTAACCCATACATAATTATGTTGCTGTATGGGTCCCACCACTCTTATCATCCGTTTACAGTGAAACTTGTTTTTATTAAAATATCTGTTAAGTGTGACACATCGTACTAAGAATTATTTTGTGTTGTGTTAATTGGAAACAATAACATATTTTGATGTATTATGTAGTGGCGGCTGGCAATGTTTTTGACTGGGGGGGGGGCAAATTTTTTTAGACCCACATGTAACAAAAGTCACCAGTAGAAACTAAATTATTGCTATTATCATGAAATAATTGTAAAATTGAACCTTTTGCTTTACTACTAAAAGTATTGTTAATATCAAAAACCTAGCTTGCAAACTATCAATATTTAAACAGTGTTTGAAACTGAAATTATTTATAACCCTAAACGGTTCACGTTCCTAAACTTAAATACTTAATACATTATGTTATTAAATGCATGCATTGCTAACTAAAATATATTTGTTCCCTACCCTATTTGTTTCTAACAAATACGCACAGAACACACACGCTCAGGCCTACACAGAATAAGTTTACGTACACGTTTTGTGCCGCGGTTTCTCAAAGAAACCGGGCGACAGTATAAAAATATATTTATAAATGTAAAGTGCTAATTTATTGTTTCACGTTGTCAGCACGCGCCGTGTTTCGCGTTTGTGCACGCCCGCGCCATCTGTTAGCGAAAGCGGGTAATTGACTTCCCCGACTTCAGCACCTGTTGGCAAAATTTAACCAGTCGGGGAGCGGGCTCCGCAGTGTGAACAGCCTATTTCCTCCGGGGGACAGAGTTTTGTTGAATTCATGTATTTTATATCCTATCATGAGTAGGTAGACTCTTATAGACCTCCGGTAAGTAAAATGTATATATATAGTTCATTGGGTTGTAAAAGGTATAAATTTAAATAATAATTGGCGTAGATGTGAACGGATAAGTTTGACAAGCATGCCTCGTGGCGTGTGACCGAAAGTATGTTCATTGTCATATATCTTGATTTATTTAACCACTGAAACAGCCTTATACATATGCATTTAGTAATATTAATTGCCCATGTTAAAAAGGGGTGTAAAAGTTATGTAATTCTGGAGACTTGTGAGGAAATGATTGTGAGAGCACGTGTTCGTTATTAACATGTTGAAGAATGTTAAACTTGCATACGCATGTAGGGGTGCGTTACAAATCAAACCAAATAATGAGGCATTGAGGCCTTGTGTGTGAGTTATTAACTAAAAAATAAAAAAAGCAAGTTACACCTATTTATAAAGTGTGGAAATGGTCAGGGGTGGCAAGTGTTTGATTCCTGTTTGATTTTGTCAATACAAGCTTGGCAGTTGTACATGTGTGTGTCATGCTCAGGAAAGATTTAGTTGTCAGCGAATTAAATTTTATTCATGCCTAGGGCTCCCGGAGAGACGGAGACTTGATCCTAGCTTGGTGGAAATTCCATCCTCCACCATGTCCTGAACACACACAGACTCTCGGTTCTCGCCCGCCGGAGGAGAAAAACCGTAAGGATGCCACTGTAACCACCCTCACCATGAACGACTGACTGTACACCAAGGCAGAAGTCCACCTGGGAATCATCTACACAAAACAGGTGATATTCATCCAATGTTTAAATAAATTTGGCCTCTGTATAAAACGACAGATATCGTGCATTAACCATCTACAAAACTCAAGTTCTACTCAATTGACGTACTACAGCATAAAACCATTTAAATTGTGCGCGTGCTCGGCTGGACATAATTTTTCATGTAACATCGCCTTGATGTGTAGTTAGTCTCGAGAGCAATTGTAGGCCCGTTCGCTGGCATGTGTCCAGCGCTCGTTAATTTTTTTTAATGCTATACTTTTTTTATCTTGGTACTGAATGGGATTGTAGAAGTTTGGGGGGGGGACTGGTATGTTAGTAGTAGGTAGGTGCAGTATGTAACGTGCAGATCTGGACCGGCTGGTCTAGCATCCATTATAATCACGGGTCTTTTTGCATATGATCATTTTCTTATTTCATAAAGGGCTGGGAGTTTCCTTATTCTGCAATTATGTCAGGTTACATCTTAAAATCATAAAATCAGGGGTAGGCACCTGTTTGTGCAAATCTATGCAAGTTCCCGGACATGTTACCTTATGTCGGATCTGGCTCTTGTACCTCATTTCGGTTTTTCCTAAATTTTGTTATGGTTAATTGCTTTTTCGGATGCCGTGTGGAACATGTCAGCGGCCGGGCCAATCCAGGTTATTGTCATTAAAATGTATAAATTGTATTTTTGATAAAACTATACAGGCTGTTTACAGGCATTTTAAATTTATAAATTGTGTATTTTGATAAAACTATACAGGGTGTTTACAGGCATTTTAAATTTATAAATGGTGTTTTTGATAAAATTATCCAGGCTATGCACAGGTATTTGAAATTTATAAATTTTGTTTTGACTATACAGGCTGTTCACAAGGCTTTTAAACTTATAATTGTGTCTGTGATTTATATGTATGTATGTTAAATTATGTGATCGTCCAAGCCCCAATAAAGTTATCTTGCTCGTTGATAGAGAGTATTAATTGCAAGTCCCGTCTCATTGGACCCAGTAAACTTTATGCTTCCTTCTAGGCCTTCAGCCTAGTCTTAAATATTAAGTAACCCCTTTTCGTTTAAAAAAAAAAAAATCATAAAACTCCCACACAAATAAAAAGAGGGTTACAGTTTATGTACACAAGGTTCGACAAAAACACTATCTTAGACAGAATACACTGGCTATTATTTATTAATAATAATAAATTATTAGAACATTTCGTTTAAACAAAAAATACAACAAGAACACAATCAAAACTATATAAAACACAAGAGAAAATATATGCCCTTAAACAGCAACAGAGAAGTTTTGAACAACGCTCCGGTTCTCTATAGAGATGGGCGATCCGCTCGTGAACTGACAAAGAACTGGTTCGCTTTACTGAGTGAAAAGAACTTCTCTATGAAAAGAGCCGCTAAATTCGACAGCGGGCAGAACCCCTCCTGTAATGGCTGCTGTTGATTTAAAAGCATAGACATGTGTACACGTCCTCTTGCTCCGCTCCCCGCAAGACCCACCTATGCAGGGAGGGCGACAGCGAAAGCGTCCGGCTGCGGGACCATGCCGAAAACATCAGGTGATCGCTATTAGTCGCCCCAAAAATATCTTTCATATAAGGTTTTCCTTATATATGTCATAAATTGAACTACACATTATAGTTATTTTATTGACAAGTTTAATTTGCAAATTTAGTGGGAGGGCTGCGCCCTTTTGCCCTCCCTATACGAGCCGCCACTGGTATTATGTCTTTGCTGTAAATTCGTCCCTGGCTGTATTTGCCCATTGTGAACTTACTCCAGATTGGAAAATTTTACTACTATGATTGCCACGATTCAAAGGAACCATGTGTGTACACCGCAAGCGCACATCCGTGCGACGTACCAGAGTGCGTGTTGGAGTCAATGCAAGCCGCGTGCGCTTGCACTGACCCCAAACACGAGACTGCAACGCAGGACACGTGTCGGCTCAAGCGGTGCGGTGAGAGTCTGTACGCGTGGGCGACACATATGTGTGCGCGCCAGAATGCGTGCTGGAGTCAAGCAAATTGCGTGCCCGCATGTGTCAGCCAAACGGGTGTCTGTGAGTGTGATGCCCGTGTTCTAATCGTAGCAATCAAAACAGTAAAAATCCCATGTACCTCGAGTGTTTCACAGTGGGAAAACCGGCCACGAGATGAATTTACCTACAGAGACAGACAGGGATACGTCTATGATCGTTGCTGGATTGAATTAAACTAAATAAATTAGTGACATTTCAGTGAATTGCTTAGAAACGGAAAGAGTATTGTTATTAACAATTGCAACAATACACAACAATGTTATTCTTTTTCTATACGTGGCGTACTGCTGTGCAAGGAATTAATTCATATCATATTACTCATCGGTCATAACACCTCTGCTTCTAACCATATTTGACTAGACAATGGCTAACCAAGGCCCGGGGCGGCCTTTAATTTTGAGTCCTCAGATACGGTTATATTAGGCCTATATCGTATGGGTTACATTCTATAGATTTTTAGGAATAGGCCTACATACCTAAATAATAAACTCACTATTTACAGGTTTTAACGAAACGAAAACAAAAGGACATACAAAAACTATAAAAGTCGAAGTTTCATGTACTTACATAGAAGTTAAATTACGATAAATGTTTTAAAGCCTTTATTTTGTTTAAATCATCTGCTGCATAATCCAAAGCACATGTGTGTTCCTTTCTATCAAAAAAATTACCAAGTTTGGAATGTTTTCTCAGTTATCCTGTTTTTTCCTGTATCGGCCATCTAAGGCCCACATGCCAATTTCAATATTTTATTCTTTGTTATTTTCTTTTTCTACAATATTCTTTCATCTGTTCACTGTGTCTCTTCTTCCTGTCTTCAGTCCACTTTGAACCTGCGTTTTTCTCTCTCCTACCCTGGACTCCTTCCATTTTTAACACTTTTACCCGAAAAACCTCTCTTTCGATCGCTTCTTCTGCGTGTATATTATTTTTTTCTAAATCCTTTTGGACTTCTTTAATCCAACTTGATGTTGACTTCTTCCCCCACAGATATTTGAAGGTCTGTTTTGTTAATCTATTTTCGTCCATTCTACATAAATGCTAAAAAAATTAATAGTCTTGTTTTTCTCATTGTTTCTATTATATCTTCTATACTCTGATATATTTCATTATTACTTCTTAATTTCTAACCTTCTGAAGTTTTTCGTGCGGCTAACATTTTCCTAATAATTCGCCTTTCCAATATTTCTAGTTTGTCTAAATTATAATTCAATTCTAGACATTCATTTGCATATAGGCATTCTGGTTTCACTACTGTACTGTAATGCCATATTTTCGCATTTTTAGGTATGCACTTTTTATTGTAAATATATTTTACAATATATTTACAAGCTATACCATATGCCCTTTTCATCTCATGAATCCTTTCTTCTATAGCAGATTTTTCTAAACCATTCTCTTGAATTATTTCTCCTAGATATGTAAATATTCTCTAACCAAAATATCTGTTACCAGGAATTTTAGCGCCTTTTAATGTTCGTGAGAAATTTGTTTTTTTATGCAAATTTTTGCAAATTTATTTTAGGCTATGAGAAATTCTTAAGCCTGTTTTACTAGCTTTGTCCTGTAAAAAATTAACTTATGTTATTGCAGATGTTTAATTTTTTCATTCCAAATTCTCACTACTTTCTCCAGGACACACTTGAAAAAATTGGGAATAAATCATCATCCTACCTTACACCTCTATTTATTTTGAACGGTTGAGATATTTCTACCATGAATTTTATTCTTGAGACTGTGTCCGTAAGTGTTTCACGGATTAGATTTGCCAATTTAGATTTAACGCAAAATTCTCAGATTATATTATCTATAGTTTCTCTATCAGCAGAATCAAAGGCCTTCTTGAAGTCAACAAATGTTACTACAATCTCCTTTGAATTCATTAGCCTGTGACGGGTTATTGACTTCAGAGTAAATATTTGTTCTGGACAGGATCTGCCCTTCCTAAAGCCACCCTGATATTCGCCCAATTGGCTATCCAATGATTTTCTACTCTGTTCAATAGGATCTTTGAAAACATTTTATAAGCAGCTGGAAGTAAAGGTATTCCTCTGTAGTTGTTAACCTTTTGACAATGCTTTTTTATTAATTTCAGTTTTGAGAAACGTCTTTCACATAAGGGCACAGACAAACAAATCGTTATGAAAATACTATAGAATAAGACATAGGTTGGGAAAGGAGTCATTCAAGTCCCATTTGACAATAAGCTAAATAACTTCCTTGGCTGTCCATGTAACTGCTCCCTGGATAATACGGGGGTATTAGTGGACCGTACACATTGTCGATATCTTTCTGGTACCACTTTTCCTTTATCATAGTTGCCATATAGCCTACATGGCTGAGCTTTCCATGGAGTCACAAAATTATCAGTTCGACTCATGCATGCAATGAAAGTGATCAGAGAACTGCCTTTCAGCGGCAGTAAGGACTCCTACCTATCGTCTGCCTATGTGACCAATAAGACGTGCCTCTTTCTATTACAGAATGCCCCTTTTCATCCTCATTAAACAGGCGATTAATCATTTCTTAAAGTCCTAACAAATCAAAACATGATAATACTTTATCTTTACTAAAACCTCTAACCTTTTGATATGATGTTCCTGTAGGTTTAAAATATTGATAACAGGTTTGCGTCTGTTTAAGAATGCATATACCAATCCCAACCAGCTTAGCTATTTCCAAAAGAATGATTAATGTGGCCATTCTTCCAACACCTAATGTGTGTGACACCGTAATATAGTGATTCCATCTCTAAAAGACACCTTACCAATTCTTCATCTAGTTCTCGACTGAACACCTATAAACACTTCTGTATTCTGCTATATAGACAGGTACTGAAAAAACCTGAGCTGCTTAAGCATTTCTGTTATAAACATCTCACTAAATTCAGTTACTTTTTTCATAAAGTTTGACTTTTTAATATGTTAGAGTAAATTTGTGCATTAAGATTTGCTTGTAAAATTTTACAACTTGCTGATTTGGTGTTTTAAGTGAGAATGTTAAATTGAGATAATTGTAAAAAATCATATGTCCATTATGGAATACTAATAAAATATGCGGGCAATACGGAATAGTGGTAGTCCCCAGTCTAAGATTACCCAGACTAACTCTTGTAGTAATCAAATAAAGTCCCGTATTGTAAGTAGAAATAGATTTTATTACTTTTATAAAAATGTTCTCAAATTCATGATACTAAGCAAACAATTAAAGCTAACCAACAATATACAGAAGTTAGACTAATACCCACATACAGATGCATTCTGGATATTAACTAAGGTAGATGAACAACAGATCAGAATACTTGAGCATAAAATTTTGTGAAAAATCTTTGGCAAACTGAAGACGGGTCCTGGAGGTCATGGACAAATTATGAACTGGATCAATTAATTAATTATGAACTGGATCAATTAATTCACGGTGCAGACTGAACTGGATCAATTAATTCACGGTGTGACTGAACTGGATCAATTAATTCACGGTGCTGACACAGGTATGGTGCATCAGTCTAGACGATTGGAATGCCTTGTTCGTACAAAACGAACATATGATAGCAGTACGACAAAAAATAATCGCAGTAAGAATTCTAAAATTAGGCAGAATAATTATAGGTATACCTAGGAAAAGATATATAGATCACGTAGAGGGTGATTTGAAAAGAATTTTGTGAGAGCGTGGAGTAGGTTAGTAGGTTTGTGAGAGCGTAGAAAATCATTTAGTAGGCTAAGCTATAGCCGGCTCTAGTAGAAGGCCGGAACATTAAACTTGGCAACGTTGCGTCTGAGGCCTGTAACCACAGTGTAATATAATAGCTAAAGTGAACATCTTATATTTTCATTTAATTTCATAGCATTATTAAAATCATGAGTAGGCCTATTTATAGCTAAATCTAAATTATAGCTCTGTTCCTACTTAGTACTATACGTTTAAGTTGATGAAATTAGTGAATTAGTGTTAGGCCTCATGAATTAATTTTGTTCAAATTATTGAATTCTTATCATATGAATAAGTTAATTATTGTATCTCATAAACAATATAACAGTATTTTACATAATAAACTTTTAAATTGCAAAAAGTGAAGAATCATAAAACTGCTGTTAACCGGCAATTAAAAATGACGCGATTTGATTATTGAAATACATAAATTAAGAGATCGTCTAGTCGGCTCAAAATATCAGCTGGTTACAGTGTTGCCACGTTTAATGTTCTAATAGAAGATACCGACAGGGAAAAGAAGTAGAGCCCGTCCTAAAAGAAGAGATTTTAGTGTAGATAGATTCTGGATTACACAGGATTATTTGTATTTTATTTGACAGTTTATGAATCAACGAGGAACACGTCAATTATGTAATTCTTTTTTCAACCTCAGTTAATTGCTTTGATACAAGGAAACAGTAGCGTAGTTCATGGTATGACAACGTAGGCCAGTAACGTGTAATGGAGATATATAACATTATGGTAGATCTCAGATATATAACTCTTAAACATTTGAGAAGCACTTATCTATATGACACAACTAAGCCTATATGACACTCTCTTCCATTCAAATACCAACCCCGGTCATAGAGTGGCGTACAAATTCCATGCAGAATGGTTATCTGCTGACTGATTGATTTCAGAAATAAGGAATTCGGAAAGTACGACGAATGTTGGATAACAAGGCGCCGAGAATCAAAGGATCCTTTTGTAACGTAAATAACTTTTGTAATGTAAAACTATCATTGAAAGCGGATAACTCATTTTGGTGGTTGACAGTGTACACAAATTGAAGAGGAAACCACTGCGTTACAGAACAGACGTTCTAACCAAATGTAATATAAATGATATACAAGAGAGTGAAGAAGAGGTTCATTAGAAGGGATAAGTAAACTCTTTTGAAAGGATACATTGGTTACAAACAAAGAGAAGTCAACACAGTGGTCCGGTGACTTTATATACGGCCACCCACCCATCTTCAGATTTAGAATTTTATACACATGTTTATAAAACTCTGTGCTTATCCTTGCTAGCCACAATTCCAGTTCTTTTAAACAAGGTTTTATTGGAGTCTACGACTCGCATCAAATCAGTACTGTTAATACGAGGTGTGTTTGGAAAGTATTAAGACTGGGCTTGTAATTTCAAAATGGCAGTACTTACAGGCTATTGTGACGGATCTCCTTCAAAGTAGTCCCCTTCTGACTGAACGCACCGACTCCATCGGTGTTTCGACTTTTGGAAGCATTCCTGGAAATTTTCTTTCTTAAGGGTTTTAAGAACCCTCTCCGTATTTGCCTGGATGTTTTCAATTGAGTCAAATCGGTCCCCTTTCAGCGAAAGTTTCAATTTAGGAAACAGGTAGAAGTCGGCAGGGGCTATATTAGGGGAATAGGGGGGGTTGTGGAAGCACAGGAATTTTGAATTTGGCCAAACATTCCGTGATCGAGAACGCACGATGAGCCGGTGCGTTGTCGTGGTGGAGGACCCAATTCTTGTCTCGCCAGAGTGCAGGCCTTTTCTTCCGCAAATTTTCTCGCAAACGCTGAAGGACATTTGTATAGTATTCCTGGTTGATTGTCTGCCCCCTAGGGGCAAATTCGTGATGCACGATACCCGTAGAATCGAAAAAACCACCAACATTGTCTTCACATGCGACCGACTTTGTCGCGCTTTTTTCGGTCGTGGCGAACTTGGACCCTTCCACCGCGATGATTGTGTCTTTGTTTCTGGGTCATACCCATAAACCCATGTTTCATCGCCTGTAACTACCCTATTTAACAAATCTGGGTCAGTTTCGGCCTGATTAAACAATTCTTGGGACACTTCAAGTCGGTATTGTTTCTGCTGGTCTGACAACAATTTCGGAATGAATTTCGCGGACATTCGACGCATGTTCAAATCTTCACTTAAAATTGACTGATCCACGTAGAAACTTAAATTCAGTTCATTAGCCATCTCCCTAATTGTAAGTCTACGGTCAGAGCGCCTAAATCGCGAACTTTCACAATGTTTTCGTTGGTTTTTGAAGTGGAAGGCCGACCGGACCGGGGGTCATCTTCGACTAATTCGCGGCCACAATTTGAATCTGTTGAACCAGATAAAAACATTTGACCGGCTCAGAGATGTATCCCCGAAAGCTGTTTGTAAGAGTTCATAAATCTCCGAAGCTGATTTCACGGTTTTAAAACAAAATTTGACATAAACTCGTTGTTCCGTTTTTTCATCCATTTTGCAAAATCAAAAATTCGCCAAGACCCGATCATACGTCCTCACTCACCAGGATGCCACTCTCTACTGAACAAAGATGTCGCAGTGATCGTTTCACAACGTTTCAACGGCAAAACAAGCTTCCTCTTCCACACCCGCGGGAAAACCTAGCCCCTCCCGTAGAGCAGTGGCGGCACCTGTCTTAAAACTTTTACAATATCTCGTACACAAGAGATTATGACTAAGGATTAGTTTGCTGATCTTTAAACGTTGGAGCTAACTGACTCCTTTCCTCCTATTATATATGATCTTTAGATTTTATGTTGTCTTCAGACCCAACTTCAAATAGAAGTACCAAGTTTTCTCTCTTGTACCACTGATTTTGTTACGAATCTAGTTCTCGCATATCCTTCATAATTTGATTATCCAGCTTTTCCGTAGTTCTCACCGATGGCTTTTCTTGTTTAATGTACTTCAAAAGACGTTCTTCTCTCATTATTGTTTGTATGCGTACCTGGCCATATTGTCTTAATTAAATTGGTTTTACCTCATCATTAAATACATTTTTGTTTCAAAATTCTGATTTTTATATTTTATGAATTCCATACTGTTTTCCAGTTCAAAAGTAGGATATATTATTTATTTTCCACATCTCGTTCTAACCAGCAATATACGATCCTAAACTTGTCGTACCTTGTTGCTGAACTACTAGCTGCTGATTGAACAAAAAACATGACGCAGAATAAAATACTAGGAATACTATGTGTTTCTTTTTTGCTTCCAATTATTCTAGTTGTAAAAAACTTATCTTGGCCTTGTTCTTTCTTTGTGTTTCTATTTCTGGTTGCCTCGTTAAGTGCACCGTCCTCGAAAATCGTATTGAGACTATTTGTATCGTAAGAAAATTCTGATTAGAATTCTTTCTACAAGAGACTGAACACACTGTTCGCCTACTCACGTTCAATAAATAATGTTGTTTACTTATTTCCAGCATCTATTTTGAGATTTTCTCTACGTCTTCTTTCATATATACAGTGACATAAAAGAATTGAGCCAGTATGATTTGACGTCCGCTTAAAACACCATGTTACTGCATATCCAATTTTCCTGAAACATTAAAATTAGTTTTAATTAAACTGTTCGAGAATAAAACTAGAGTTACAGTTACACAGTAGTGCTATAGTCGTCGTTTATTACAATATGTTTATTGTGTTCCATTTACTCGTTTATATTTGAATAATGATTAAATTAATAACGACACGTGTTTAGATTAATCGTTTTAACCTATCAGCGCGTGCATGATTTTAGTTCAAATCGTTGTCTTCAAATTAGTTAATTATGAAATGTAGATATGAAAACAAAACTACTGGCCGTAAAACGTTAGCGTTATGTTACTGTAAAGTTGCAGGACTTGATTAAATTTTCTATGCTACTTAAACTGTACATATTATGTTGTCTGTATACGATTTGGTTTCATATGTTATTTTCTACGCATTTTTATTAATAACTGTTATTTAATTTAAAATTTCTGTTTTCTTCCGTCAGTTATGACTCTGCGTTTATTATACTGTTTATTTTTACAAAATAGTTGCCGCAGGTAGGTATATTGCACAGGAGAGGTTGCCAAGAAGGAGAGTTATGGAATGGACCCCGCCAGGAAGAAGGAAAAGAGGAAAAACCATCTATCACCTGGATAGAATAAATTCAGACTATATTGAGGTAACGAGAAATTGAATAAGATCTTTGGATGGACAAGCAGCAGTGGAAGATGAGAAATCAATCAATTCTGTAATCTTTAGTTCCGAAAAATGTGTAAACATTGTACAGCCGGAAATAATAATAATACGTATATTGCAAAGAAATGTGTTGAATGACCAAAGGAAATATGTTTGGGCCTTTACAGGTGAACAAGCATATGCTTAAACATTGTAGCGAAGAAAAAGGAACTGAAAGTATTTATTCCTATCTATTTCTTTCCAAAAACAATAGTCTTAACAATCATTGCTGAGGTGGTAAATACGTATTTTCAATAATAATGAGTGACAATTACTTGAACAATACAAATAGAAATAAAGGATACGACAATCTAAAGAACACTCTAAAGTATTTTCTACGTTGAGAACATTCTATCCGGGGAAAAAATTAGACATTTGCAAAATTTTATTCATATTGTCAGAAAATATTATGTCTTTCCAATAACATATTTCATTACTATCTCTCTTTAAAATTACTATATTTCAAGCAAAACTATTATCAAGAAATAAAAAGATTTTATTCAGTTTTTACGATTTTCTTTAACCAGTTACAAAAGTAATGAAATGTACCCCTTGCCAGTACTGTTGTTTCCTTAGACGAAGCAAAGCTTGCCCAGTTTTGAGTCGTTTGCATGTTGAAAAATCCGAAGTTTCAACCTCCAGTGCGGAAGTCATCCTCTTATGCTAGTCATTGAAAGAGGGAACGACGCAGTGAAACTGCCGCGGTAGAAATGGAAACTTCTGTCTTTTACCACACGAGCCCCACTCCCTCAAAAACTCGTGCAAGATTTGCTTCAATTAAACAATTAGATTCACTTGAATTACCTCAATTAGTAGACAGGGATAAACAACTCTCCACTTTGTCATCACTTAGCGAAGCAGAACACCATGGAAATCTTAAAGCTATCTAATTGCTAAACAGCGCACAGGAAAACCGTTCCAGTTAGCGCAAAGTGTTGATTCTAATTTTGTCGTGGTTATTTGGAGAACTGCTACATATCATGCTCCGGGCTCCGGACGAGGCCTTTCAGTCTCTCCACCATTGTTAAGTCCTAGTGGTTTGTCTCCACCATTACCAGGTCCATTATCAAGTTTCAGTCTCTCCACCATTATCATTAGGTCGTAGTTTAGGGCTTGATAATGGTGGCGACACAGAAAGGTCTCGTACGCAGCCGGACCATAACAGATAGCAATTCATCAAGTAACCACGACAAACTCTGAATTACATAGACTGTTAATTCAGATAACAAGATGGAGGAAAGTAAAATAAATATAATTTTATTTTGAATGATCATCACTTCTTTCACGGCACTTTAACAATTAATAATTTAATGCACTTTCACTTGTGAAAAAACTTACTTTTTGTTATGTCCTCATACACACGTTTCGGAGTAGTTTGCTCCTTCATCAGTAAGGTATAAATGCAGAAAGCGTCAAGGCGTTGGTAATCTGTAACGGTTTTGGGGGGATTGGTTGTGTGTGGGGGTGTGTGTAGATGGAAGGGGGTTGGCGCGAGATTCTGAATTGTGTCCGTTGTGTATTATTGTGTCGAATAGTGTGTTGGATTTAAATTGTAATTGTTCATTGAGTATGTTGTTTGGTTGTGTTTTTTTGTGTTTGTATATTTCGTATTGTTCTGCGGTGTTGAGTTTGCGACTTTTGGGCATGTAGTGTAAAATTTCAAGATTGTTTTTTATGTTGGTGTAACTGTGGTTTTCTGTTTGGATGTGTGTGGCAAATGTGGATTGTAAGTTGTTAATGGTTAAAGCTTTTGTGTGTTCAGAAAATCTGGAGTAAAAAGATCTTCCTGTCTGGCCTATATAGAATTTATTACAATCGTTGCAGTTTAATTTATATACGCCTGTTTTTTGTATATGTCTATGTCTTTGTTTGTGTCGTTAATGTGTCTCTTGATGGTATTGTTAGGTCTGTATGCTATTTTGTAATTGTGTTTTCTGAATGTGTTGGCAATTTTGAGTGTGTTAGTGTTGTAGTATGTGAGTGTGATGTATTTGTTTTGTTGTGTGTTATTTGTATTTTGTGTTTATTTTGTTGTTTTTGTATAGGATTTTTCTATGTAATTTGTTTATTAATTCAGGGTTGTATCCGTTTTCTATTGCTATGCATTTTATTGTGTTAAGTTCTTGATTGTAATCTTGTTTATTTAGCGGTATTTTTGTGAGTCTATGTAGCAGCATATGGTTGTACGTAGCATGTAGGGTTGTTGCGTGTTTCTGGAGGGGCGGTTTATGGAGGCTGCACTGGATTGGATCGAGGCACGAGTGCTTGCGTTCTTACCATATTTTAGGTTTAATTTGGTCAGGAAGGAGTCGAGATCCGGGAATAGGGTATTAAAGGCGTATTGTTGCCTGTTGCCTCGCCTTGCTGCGGCCCTTTTAAGGGCCACAAATGTGACAAGATGCACGACAACCTTCTGACGGTGTGTGTGTATGTACATTTATTGACTATTGTTAATTGTGGATGTTATCTACCAGTACTATGTGTCTCCTATGACCGAGTACTATCATAGAAGAATCACTGTAGTACAACGAGTATGTGAGATCAGTAAGAATATCAGAGAAGTAAGAGTATCGGTTTCTCTTTTATTTAATAGTACTCTACTGTTTAAAGATAAGCCTAATAAAAGCGTGCCATAAATCATAGTAAGGTGTGCGTGACAGTCGCCGTCACAAACCGTCATAAATTGTCGTACCTGTTTACAGTCTGCATCTTTATTTCAAATTAAAAATTTCATAAATAGTTGTGCTGCTCTCACGTCTCACTTTTTCTCTGTCTATTACTATCTCGCTTTATCGCCATTGCACGGCTTACTGTTTCCACATGACTTGCATTCGTTTATTTTAATTCCTTTCGCTTCCTTTCTAATCCGTCTTCTTGGCTGTTAGTTATAAACGAGAAATTTAATATTTTTTTTTTTTTTTATAAATAACTGATTATAACTGAATCAATAACTGAATAACTAAAAAGAAGGAAATTGAAGATAAATGTCAAGACGTCTAAACTGAACACATTACGTAAGTAATATGAAAATGAAAGGTCAATACAAATGACAGAAATAGAAAATACTGTGGAATACAGTAGTATAGCCAAAAATTGAAAAAGCGTAGCAGAAACAAGACCCGATATTGTCAAGGAATGAATACCGAAATTGGACAATTAATAGAAACAAATGTAGATGCAAACGATGAGAAAAATAATAAGAGTAAATAGGAGAAACCGTGCGTAAGCAAGATACACAGATAATTCAATATAAACGATATCTGAGAATATGCGGTGCGAAAGCTTAGAAATGGGACGAGCATTTAAACAGAATAATAGCGGATAGTATACTGGCAAAATTCTTCGGATCGGATGCAGATTCATCAGGCAAGAAAGATGCAGGGTGGTCAAGAAGAGATAGCGGAAATCGTTGGAATTGAGAAGTAAAGAATCTAAAGACTTTTTAGAGAAAAGAATGTTGCCTCTCCAGAGTATGATTACAGAACGCAATAGATACGTGTCAGCAATGGAATAGAGGAAAGCAATGAAGTTTATCTGAAGAGTAATCTATTCACAAACTATTATACGAATTTGGATGTTAGTACGGTTTTCTGGGAAGCTCTATTTTGGTGTATCATCTTTTGCAACGTGGTCGGGCCGGCACAGTGATAGCGTCTCTGACTCATACTCTGAGCGTTGGTGTGCTGCCGATGTGGTGGGATCGAGTCAAGGTCACGGCTCGATTTGCTTGTCCACCCGCACGCACACGGACAAATAATACGTACGTCTTCTGTGGCATACCCGGGCCAGATAAGTAACAAGGGCACACAATATACTACACACATAAATAACATTCTTCCCCCCCCCCAACACGGCTTGCCCCCTGGCGTAGGTTGAAAGGTTGGCTAATATCTCTCTGGCTGGGGTGGGGCGTGAGTACTATCACGACCGGAGGGCGCAACAGATCGGTGACCTAATGCCTGAAGTGGAGAAGAAGAAGAAGAAGAAGAAGAAGATGTTTTGTAACTGTGAAACCTGGACCTTAGAGATAAATAAAACAACTCGGCTGTAGGGAATAAAGAAGGATGATGGCGGGTATCGTATTATTTAATGCAATTTGGATATAAAGAAAAAGGAAGCTTAAAAAATTACAAGAAGTGAAATGAAAATAAAATGTAAACATAACGACAAAGAAGAAGAAACAATTTCTAACACATGTATTTGGATACAAAATATTTATTCTGATCGTTCTGAAGGAAAACGTTTAGGATTCAAGGAAATAATCTGAGCCGAGGAGAAGTTGATCCGCAATGATCAGGGAATGATCAGGTAAAGCAATTAGCAATTCCCAGTATTTCTGTTTTGTGCAATTGTTGCTTCCTTTCAGTTTCTTCCCTTGAATCCTGAATATCTCATTTATTTTAATAATAACACTTCACATGCGTTTACGATTACCATTGTTTCACTTCACCTTCCAAACATACTCATCCATGGTGATATCGAAGCCTTTCGTATTTATTATAGGACTATATTTATATTTATTTGTCTCAATTGAGTAACATTTCTACTCAATGGAGAAAATATCATTTCTACCACTAGAAAAATATAAACGTAAAGTTTGAATGACTTTTCTAGAAAGTATCAAAAACGCACGAGCAATTTTTCAGCAAATGCTACGCATTGTTTTCCATGATAGGACAATTAATAAATCGGACAAATAAAAACAAGAATAACCTGCTTTTTAATAGATTTTTTCATCTTTAATTTATTGTATGTCTAGATTAAGTTTTTACTATGTACAAAAATATAAAGGTATGAAGCTAACTTTATAGTTAATCAATAATGTCTCTATCCGACAACAAAGACGAAAAAAAAGGTATGAAAGTAACTTTATAGTTAACCAATAATGTCTCTATCCGACAACAAAGACGGATACAAAAGGTATGAAACTAATTTATAGTTAACCAATAATGTCTCTATCCGACAACAAAGACGAAAAAAGGTATGAAACTAACTTTATTCTTAACCATTAATGTCTCTATCCGACAACAAAGACGGATACAAAAGGTATGAAACTAACTTTATAGTTGACCTATAATGTCTCTATCCGACAACAAAGACGGATACAAAAGGTATGGAACTAACTTTATTGTTAACCTATAATGTCTCTATCCGACAATAAAGACGGATACAAAAGGTATGAAACTAACTTTATAGTTAACCTATAATGTCTCTATCCGACAACAAAGACGGATACAAAAGGTATGAAACTAACTTTATAGTTAACCTATAACGTCTCTATCCGACAACAAAGACGGATACAAAAGGTATGAAACTAACTTTATTGTTAACCTATAATGTCTCTATCCGACAATAAAGACGGATACAAAAGGTATGAAACTAACTTTATTGTTAACCTATAATGTCTCTATCCGACAATAAAGACGGATACAAAAGGTATGAAACTAACTTTATAGTTAACCTATAATGTCTCTATCCGACAACAAAGACGGATACAAAAGGTATGAAACTAACTTTATAGTTAACCTATAATGTCTCTATCCGACAATAAAGACACAGGCCAACACACAGGCTACACAGGCTAAGTCGATTTTTACTTTGAAAGTTGTATAAAAGCGTATTTTTACTTACGTCCTGCCTTGTTGGTTCACCGTGAATTTGCATATTTGTCTGGTAACATTCTGGAACTAATAACATTTTATATTCCTCTTTGTACACTAAATATTCTCTTGTGCTTTCTGTCCTACTGATTCTCATTTTAACGTTTTTTCTGTCTTTAACGCTTTAACAGATTGTTTTTCTTTTGACAATCGTCCATATCATTTAAATTCTATCTATTGTACATCACCGTTCTCTGTCATCCTATCTCTCCACATTTTTTTTCTCTTTTACATTTCTATCCATTTTACTGTAAATCTCTTTAAGACCGTTAGAAAGCGCCACATGTCATAGTTTCTCATTCCTTCAGTACCTTTCCAGTGTTGCAAATTGGATTCTTACTGAGATTGTTACTAATAAAATACCATTTTGCGCGTAGTGCGTATCTTACTCCCAGCCAGTTTGATCTAAAACTTAAACTAAGAAACTTTTTCATTATTACCCCAGGATGATATTTCAGGTACTCACATGAGCCCCTATATGAGTCCCGAAAACCCCACCTTGATTTTATGACAAAATGAACACCACCCTAACCCTATCGTTAGGTTAGTAGCCGAACGAGTGTATTTTAAAATCTGTATGTGCTGAACACGAATGTCACAACAAACCATGAGACATTTACTGCAAATTATCGTCGAAAAGTATTGTTAGTTACCGATAATTACGTAATTTAAGTAAGGCTTGATAATAATCTACTTCATTCAAGTTAAAAAAAGTCCTGTGAGGATTCAATGAAGACGATGGTTTGCCTAGGAGAATTCTGAGAAAAAACATCAATAGAAATAAAATATTAAACTTACAAAGTCATTATCTATTAATGTCAGTGATAATTAGTGAGCTACCATCAAGGATCATCAGCCTATACTCATATACTATGCTTTATATAAATAACGTACCTTAAGTATATTGCGTAGGCTTTCACGGCCCGAGTGATTGTTACATGAATTTATAATATCCGAGCTACTGAGTTAGAACCGAAGTCGGTGGGTTTGAGATGGCATTTTCTAGACGTTTCGGCCAGCAGCCGGACGCCTTCTTCAGTAGTAAACGTTTTTTATAAAAGTTCGACAAGGAATGGAAGACCGGACTGAGCCAAAAGCAAGTCTGTAGGTAAGACTTGTACCTATAGTATTTTAGAACGACTTTACATTATTAAAATCTGTGGTATACTAAAGCAAATTGTAAAGAGCAACATACTCTGGATTATGAGTTTAAAGTTCAGCTGTAGGTTGTGGGCTAAAAGTCGAAAATTTAAATAATTGATAATTGTTACCGTATCGTCAAAAATAACTAATTATAATGATGTATAAAATACGTTTTATAAGTATTATACAAGAGTTTCTTCGTTTATCGCCTTCGCGCATTAACTGAACACTTTTTTTTCTGAAGAAGGCATAGCCTTCTCTTATGTACGAGTTCAGACCTACGAATTCATTTGTGATGACCGCCGCGTTTATTCAGTTGACGAGGACAAGTGGTTAAAACGAAAAAGTAAACTTTTTAAATAGGATCTGCTAGTACCAACGTTCCATTACAAAAAAATCAATATTCACTTAGTTTTTTTTTATTTGTAGAAATATAGTGTAAAGCTTACTTAGTCTACTACTTCATAACAGATTTAGAATTTATGTTCCACCTGCAGTGACAAAACTGAACCTGCAGTGGATTTTTGTTCGACACTATTTACATTTGGTTTAGGTGTGTACATATTTCTACGGAAAACTACCATTCTTTACCCTATTAAAGAAAGTTATAGTAACAAATAAAACCATAAAATAGTTTTGGTGATTTTCACTCGTCAATTTATTAAAATTATAAATCCATGACAGCTGTTTCGGCAGCACAGTGCCTTCATCAGATGGTGTAAGCTGACTCAAGCTGATGAAGGCACTCATCAGCTAAGATGACTTCATCTGATGAAGGCACTGTGCTGCCGAAACAGCTGTCATGGATTTATAATTTTAATAAATTGACGAGTGAAAATCACTAAAACTATTTTATGGTTTTATTTTTTACTATAATTTACAATGGATTTTCACCAAGTAAAGGCATCAAGCATTAATTATTAAAGAAAGGAGATTTGAGGTACTTTATAACAATAATAATATTAATTATTATTTCTGGCAATAATAATAATAAATTTTATAATATTAATAATAATAAATTTTATAATATTAATAATAATAAATTTTATAATATTAATAATAATAATAATAATAAATGCAAATTTTCCTCGTTATTTATAACTTTGTCTATGGCATTCAGAGTTAGATGTAAATCTCTGTAAAACTGGTGAAAGTTTTGTCTCAATAAAGATATGTAAAATTTATCATATTTCAATTTCCTTGCACTGATGTAAGGATTATTTAATTCCCTTGTTTTTGACAAAACCTTCAGTTGGCTTGATACTACCTCCTTTTTAAAGTAAAAAAAGATATTTTGCTCACTTCACATAGGCACACTAACTTTTTTCATGCAATACATACGCGGAAATTTTCCTCTTCAATTGTTTTAGATAGCACAATTAGAAGTGTATGTTTTTATCTTCCAACAAGACGTTCTCTCTACATCCTCTTGACACACTTGAGTCTGACACACTTTAATTATAAATATGCGACCTATAAACTAATTAACGCACCGTATACTTTTTACACTTCACTGCAGAAATATGAGACAAAATTTTAGACATTAATAAAGTAACAAGAAGCAAACATATAAAATGTACAAACGGAACATTGCTCACGTTAATCGAATGAAGCGAATGCCAAAAACAATGTCCAATAATAACAGTTATTAACACGTTACTGATGGTAAGGGTCTATTCATAATCAAAATGAGCCAACGCAAAATAAGGTGGCGACAAGACTTGTCGCCAACGACTAGTTAGTCTTCAGAAGCGTCCGATATAAACAATACAAATTATACATACGATCCAAACCACCGTAAGTAGAATATTAAAATTTTTATTAAAAATAAATTCAGACTATTTACTGCAACTTTTACGCTTATGCTATATGTCTATTTCAAGAACAAAACTTCCCTACAGACCAAAAATTTTAATAAACACAATACTAGCACTAATTAATTCTAAATTATAAATCAATAAAAATTAATTTATTGCGCTTTGGGTAATAAATATGATCATAATAAAGGAAATTTATTCTAAATAAAACGTGCAAATATTTCTCCACAAATCTTATTTTATGGCAGCTATCACTGGTTGATTAAAACGTTTGCTCTAAACAGAACAAGTGAACAAAATATATTTATAAAATAAAATATAAAATATTTTTTTTGTATGAAGAATATAATTGTGTTACAGACGTATAATTTATACAGAAAAATGCAGCACAGCATGTAGAATATCAATAAAATTTAAAACTCACTAAAACTTGTGTTTCACGTTTAGTGGGAATGACAACATCCAAAAGACAGATAAGGAGAAAAACACGTGGATTAGAATGAACGCGACAGCTCCCAGAAAAAGCTCCCAGAAAAGCCAACACTCAAATTAAACGTGGGACGGACTATAGCCTCCTCTGCCACATTCGACTACTCCTTCCTGTCCTTCATATTCTTCTCCCATCTCATTTAGGTCTTCCTATCAATTTCGTTCCATAATATTTCTATATTTTAGGACTTACTCTAACAACATTAAGGATCTCATCAATCTCTATGTCTTTATAACTTTTTATATGCCCTTGTCTCTGGTTTGTTAGCCTTCCGTAAATTTCCACTTGCATTTTCTTTGGTCTAAATATTTCTTTAATAGTTTTCCTTCCTAAAGTTCTCAAACACACTTCCTCTGATGCATGCAAATTATTTTTTATATTATATTTTTCCAGTCGTGTACTATTTAGATCTTGATTCTTATCTAAACAGTTGTCTCTACAGCTAGCGTGAATGTGCACTCGGCTTGTATACTCTGCGCAATTTCCAAACACACTTTGAAAATGTAATATTCACCCTAAATGTTGTAAATGATCTTAATTCATTCTAGCACCACTTATTTATTTCATATTACATTACACTTGTTATGCAAGCTACACTTATCCATCCATCCATGTGGGGTGCATGTACGGTTACTGTAGTCCCTCGCATCCTGCACTCCAGAGGCTTATGTCGTCCCATTCTTCTCGTTGTAAATTTCTTTTCTTCAAATCCTCACATATGCCCTCTTCACACGACGTCCAATATTAGATTTATAGATTTGTAGATTTGTTCCATTTCCGTCTTCTATTTGGAAGACAGCTCAAAAACGTTTTGTGCTAGCGATCGCCAGCCCTTCGATTCAGGTGGCAATACCACACGAGGAGCTCCATGTTCATTGCTGTCTAATCTTGTTCTGTCTACACAAATACTGTCTCCTGTTGTCTTCACACTTAACGGACTGAAGTCTGGACATTTCTCAAAACCTTATCCAGAAGTCCGCCTCCATTACCTAAGGCTTTCGGGGATTCCGTTTACCTCGTACGTTTTTTCTGCGTTTTAATTACGGCTGGCGCCGCCTCTCGCATCCTACCTTCCACTGGGGCCGGTCTAAACAGTTCTGTTCTGTAAGTTCTCTTGCATTCATTGTATCTTCGACGTCCATTTTCCATTAATGTTTAGGTCTTCCTTTTTTTCTTCTAGAGGGTGGAGTCCATTCCCACAATTTCCTTGACCATCTCTCATCCGACATTCTTTTTAGGTGTCCGAACCAATTCACTCTTCTTGCTTCTATTGTTTCTATAATGTCATGATCGATTCCCATCGCGTGTTTTATCTCTACATTTCTCACTCTATCTAGTCTTGTTAGTCTACATCACCTCTGCCAGTAATCCACCTCCATAGCTCTTATTTTGGAGCCTCGTACGTTTCAGCGATTATGCTTATTAAGATGGCAGAGCACATCATTTTCTTGGTTTTGGGGGTTATTTTTCCACACTAAAGCGCATAATTTTTCCGCCCTATAACCACTTTTTCAAATGTTATTTTTTCCTGGTATCTTTATTACATCTTTTGCTAAAGTCATAACAAGATACCTAAAGAACTTAATATTCCTTATAATATACGAATATCCTATTGGTTCACCTGTTAGTACAGATTTTGAGTTATCAATTAATTTAAGTATCTGTTTTTTAAACGTTCGAAGGGAAACCAACATAGAATCAATACATTATATCAATTTTTCTGTCTAAAGATTTAAGTCGCATATCTTTTTGTTTTATATTGACTCTTCAAAGATTAGATCGATATTTCGAACAATTCCGGAAAATGACTACAATAAATTTAATGTAATTAAAAAACATCCAATATAAAAATATAAAGAGTTTTCTCACGAAACAGCAAGCACTCCTGGCGTCTGCTTTTGGAGTTTTGTGGTCTACGTTTTAGTATTTATTTTTTCTTTCAAGTGCTCAATAGCTTTGGCGAATGTATTACTTTGTACAGAGGCTGATCCTTTTCGTAACCAGGACTTACTATTTTCCGACAGATGTAGATATGCACTTGGAAACGGTTTTATCCTCTCTTAATAATGTCCAGATCTCACTTTCACAGAAGCATTGTGCTCCATACCAGTGATTGTATAGAAGCTTTGCTTACTTCAATGTTAGTGTGTTTATTTCTAAATTTTATCTAATCGAAAAGCTTATTTTTTAAAAGTAACAATTGTTCTCATTTCTATTGCACTCCAGGGCGGGCTTAGACGGTTTCAAACTATACCGTCTATTCTGTGTTCTGTGTTCATTTACAAAAGCAAGAAGTCACAAGGAAATATATAGAGCCTTATAACCGGCTATAGTTGGGGCTTTTTGCAATAAAAATTAACCAGAATAACCCTCGTACACAGAATATTGTCGAGCATCACCTGAACGAAATTGTGTGTTTTCGATTCCATTAAAAAACACCCACTGAATTTTGTCCAATCACATTTATACAATATATTAATTTGTACACTATACTAGTAAATAAATTTTTAGCGTATGTACGTACAGACGATGTTAACACAGTTAATTGTATTTGCTTTGGCAGATTGTGGGCGATAAGAATAATTTTGAATGAAAAGTAATTTTCAATGTCATGTATTACTTGAAAGCCTCTGATGAAACCAAAAACCAAACCAAAGCTATTTTTTAAGCAAAATATAGTTTAATGCTAAACTTTGTAAAATTGTATTTATGTTTTAATAAATATATATTAAAATTCAGATAATTTTATTAGTATTAGATTATAAGTGAAATTTAATTTACACATTATTAAATTTTCACTGGTACAAAATTTTTAACACCAATTTTAATTCTGGTTTGGTGCTAAATTAAGTTTACAGAATCCATCACATCAGATTTGGAAATAGAAATCTGGTATATAAGTATCGTAGATCCCATCGGTTACAGCTCCGTAAGATTAAGTCATATTTATGAACCTAATAATAATCGTCAATTGGGATGTCGTTCTGGCAACAATGCCTACTGTTTACTTTGTCAGCACCATAGTGATGGCAGTTTGTAAGTATGTCAAAACAATTTATTTATTGTTGATTTGTTATTGTATTTACTGCTAGGGGGGGGGCAGTTATTTTTTTTAGCAGCATTTAGTGCTATCACTTCTGTTGTTGCTGTTATTTCTTTTACTAATGTTAGTGATGGAGAACCGTAACCAAGGGTCAGGGCGAGAATAGGGCCGAAGGGAATAGGGTGAACGGTGAGATTCTGGGCAGGGTAAGTGCTAATAACAATAGTTATTATCATCTTACAAAACGATGATAAGATCAGTCGTAATGTACACTTGGCACTTACGTAGTAATGAACTAATTATTTACTTGAGGTCAGGTGTGTGCGTTTTCTATGAGTACGTATATTTACACAGTTTGTAATTAAGCACAAAAAGTGTTCTAATTTTTATCCTTTTGGCCACATGCTGCCGGCAGACACTGGAATTCGGCAGAAATCTGGCTGACGTAAAACAGAATTTCAATTAAGATCGAACTGGTATTTAAACAAACGTAAACTTCCTTCACGAGGCTAAACGAATTAACTACAAGTTTTGCTACAGAGTCTAATGAAGGATTAATTTGTTTCGGGGGTAGCGTCAATTAAATATGCCTAAACTGGACCTGAACTGTTATCTAATTGGCCAACATGATTTGGTTGCTATGATACCGAGTAGTAGGGTAGCGCGACTTGCGTCCTACCACACCACTGCCCGGCCAATCGCTCCCCCCCCCCAAATCACACACACACACAAGTATAATTGTTGTCGTCGTGTCCGTAAACTTGACTCCGTTGCTTGCGTTATTGTTGTTGAAAGTTCGCAGTACGCGCTCAAACAGTTTTTGTACCGCTTCGTTTTGAACAGCTTACGGGGGAAGACACTACCGGCGTTCAAGGTACGTCACAAACTATTGAATTAATCAATATTGTTGTCAACTTGTTCTTATACATTAAACACTCAAATACATATCACAGTTCAAACTTCGTAAATTGTATTTGTATTCAAAACAGTGAAACATAAATGTTTAAGTGAAACATGAATGTGTACAAATTATATTTATTGGAGTTAAGCTGCCAGCACTTTGATGTTGTATAAATCTGTATGACTTCGATATTTAAATGCTAAATCTTGAAGATTTAATTTAACGTAGGTATAAATATATACCAAACACACACATACATATTAAGTAATGAATGTACATTATATTATACAATATTTCAATGAAAGAATTTATTTTAAAGTATATGAGTGCATATAATGAATACGTCTTCGAATATTAACTACTTCTGGAAGTAAAATGTATTATTGTATTTTCATCTGACGTACATTTCTGTGATTGTATCAGTATCATCAGAGGTTTATAATTATTTGAAGAACTATTCATAATATAGTTTCAACCTGCAAAAAAACCTGCAAGAAATATTTAAGAGTTACGGATAAAATAAATAAATAGATATATATACACACACACATACACACATTCAAGTACATTATTATTATATTACATATATTATACATATATGTAAATTACATATTATGCATACATGTATTACACATATATGTATAATTCCGATCATGATAATTATATTATTTCTGAATTTTGTCATTGTTTAATTTGTTTACTATATTATTATCAGAACAATAATTAATTACCTCTAAAGGTGTAACATTATTTTCTAACACACTTATTTTCTAAAATGACAAGCGGACAGCTCCAAAATGTTCCTCAGACAGCATAATTTTTTACATTTTTTAAATAGAATAAAGTAATAATTCCCATTGTTGTTATTGTCATGTAACCACAAGAAGCTTCCGAATAAGAGTTACACTGGAACACACACATCTTCTTGTATGTATATATCAGGTAGTAGTTTATTTAATGCTATGATGTGCTAGCACTGCGAAATTCGAGTGAAATGTTTATTTATCTCTCTCACTCTCGCTCTCTGTCACTCTCTCCCCTCCCGTTCTTCCACTCTCTCTCACAATCGCTTTCAATCTCTCTTCCTCTCACTCTCTTTCTCTCCCCCTCTCTCTCCCTCTCCCTCTCTCTTTTCTTTATTGAAGGAGCGAAGCAAAATTTCAGTTTTAACTTGATTGTTTGGAATTTGCCTCTGCGTCTATCTATCTTTTTGGAGCATGTCTCTTGATAAGTTTTGCATAGATCAACAGATTTTCGTAAAATTCGGCATTCACGTCCATACTTGCACTCACAGACGCGTATTGTTTTTCAGACTCATTTCCCCAAAAAAATACGATCAGAAGGAGGTAAAAGTGTGAATGACTAAAAGTTTGAAATAATCGCACAAATTCCGGGTATCAAATTAAAAGGGTTCAAAAATTGTAAAACTCTAGCGGCATATGTGTGGCACCAAATTATGAGGAGTTTCTTTCAAATTTTAAACTTGGGTCTTTAATATTTTTTATTCCGGCTGTACAATGTGTAAACATTTTCTGGAACCAAAGATTACAGAAGTGATTGAATTGTCTCGTCTTCCACCGCTGCTTATCCATCCAAAGATCTTCTTCAATCTCTCGTTCCCTCAATATAGTCTGAATTTCTTCTATCCATGTGATAGGTGGTCTTCCTTTTTTTCTGGTAGGGTCCATTCCATAACTCTCCTTGGCAACCTTTCCTGTGCCATTCTTTTCGTGTGTCCATGCCATTGTAACTTTTTTATTTGGGTAAAATCAACAATTGAATTTTTAACATTTATTGGATCTTTAATAAATTGACAAAATTTATATCCGTTAACAACACTTGAAAATTTTGGAGCGCCATCCAAACATTTGAAAAACTATAATTCCAAAAACTTTACATGTTATTATCATCAGTTGTGTGTATTTGTTAAACGTGTTAGATTTAGGTCCATGGACACGTATGCAAACAAACATGATCTTAAATTTAAACATTTTAAATATTCACCAATAGAATATGGTGAAATTCTACACCATATTTTAAAAAACCATTTAAAATAGCAAAATATTACTTTGGCCTCAAAGGCGAGTAATAAACTTCAGAAATAACTTACATTTACAAACAAAAATATACCCTCCGATATATTTGACAGTACTGGTGTATACAGACTTAATTGTTCTGATTGCACACAGTTCTATATAGGACAAACGGGTCGTTCCTTCAAATTACGCTATAAAGAACATATCCCAAGCTCCAAGTCAAATGTAAGAAGATCTGCATTTGCAGAACATTTAAGCTTACATGACCATAATATAAAGAGTATTGGTGATAATTTAGATATCCTACATAAATCTAAAAAGTCACTAAAGCTGGACACCCTTGAAAGGTTCGAGATATATAAAGCTATAAATGAGGATCACAATCGTGTCCTAAATGAAAAAGCAATACATACAAATAATATTTTATTTAATAGAATCGATCATATAGAACGAGAAATCGGCTATATCAGATCGATAAAATTGAACCAAGGTCAAACCGGCATTGATTAGTCTTACCGTGGGGGCGTTCCTGTGCAGGTTCGTTGCAGCCGCGTGTTTTTATATTTCGTTGTTATATTGTTATTTTGTTTTAATATGTGTTATTTATTATTTGTATAATGTATGTGTTGTTTTTAATTTTTAATATTTGACGAGATGTATATACATCAATAATGTTTTAACCTTATTCATATCCGATCTGATGATGACACCATTGGTGTCGAAACTCGAGTTATCCTGAAAAGGATTCTAAGAAACGTTGACAGAAGGTAATTAACCTATTTTATAATGATCTTAAAAGATTTGTCTTCATTATGTGATAACTAAACATAACTATATTTAATTATATAACTGAAAAACGAGTGCATTAGATGGAAATTTCGGTGCATATTGTACGATCGTCTTCTTTACGTTTGTTATTTTAGTTGAAAGTAATCGGAGTGTTTGTAATTTCTCTGACGAGTGAAAAACTATCTAAGTAGAACCTTCCCTACCTAATAATAAAAGTATGTCGTTCCAAATAGTGAGAGAGTTCTGCAGTCCAGTGAAAGGGTGCTTTCTAGTAAACACACACACATACACACCCAAAACACAAATACAAACTCAAACTTAAAACTACCTATAGTCTTCCTAGACGATATCTTTGGGTCACTGTGTGGGTAATAGTTAAATCTAAAAATTTTCAATAGATTTAACTGACCTTTGTAAGGAAAGTTTCTTAAAAATAGTTTAATATAGCTAATTTTGTGGGCCCTAGTTAATAACTAACAACGTGTTTTATTGAAAACTTTAACGGGTAAATGAATATCATTAATTATATTCAAATTTCCGAGACAGTATATACGCGTATTTATAGGTATACATATAGTCTGACAAAGTGTTTTTTTTATTTTAAATATTTTCTCTTTCGTTTTACTTACTTTAATCTTAAAATTTTTAATTATCTTGCTGGTACATACTCTTCGTTCACTTTTTTAAATATTATATATATATATATATATATATAAACTTTCACTATGAACTTACTTTATGGTTTTATTTCCCATACGTTTCAACGTGGTGTACCTCTTCTTCAGTGGGAGTAAATACTGAATGTTTTTACAGAGTAACGGTTATGGACTATAGGTGTGTGTGGTGGGGGTTGATGGTGGGAGGGAATTGGCGCTGGGTTTCAAATTGTGTGTTTGGATCAGTGTATCGAAAAGTAAGTGTGATCTATAATGTAATTGTTCATTTAATATGTTGTTTGGTTGTAGTGCGTGAAATCAAACCAAACAACATATTAAATGAACAATTACATTATAGATCACACATACTTTTCGATACACTGATCCAAACACACAATTTGAACCCCAGCGCCAGTTCCCTCCCACCATCAACCCCCACCACACACACCTATAGTCCATAACCGTTACTCTGTAAAGACATTCAGTATTTACTCGCACTGAAGGAGACGTACACCACGTTGAAACGTATGGGAAATGAAACCATAAAGTAAGTTCATAGTGAAAGTTTATATATATTGTAACGAATTAGATCGGTGCGTCCTTCTTATTTAGCCTCACGTTGGAGTCGTAAATCTGTAACGATGTAGACGACTCGGTCGTATCTGTAAAATGTGTACACTTGTTTTTTATGTGTAGAAATTGTTAGTGTGGTGTGTTCGCCTCACACCGGTCGTTACAATAATGGTTGTCACTACTGAAGTATGTAGCGCAGTCTCAATTATCAGTACAACCTACCTGTTTATTCATAGGGGTTGCGAATCCCGGGTGGCGCCAAATTGTTTACTTTAAAACAATTAAATTTGTGATTTTACAAGTTAACTAGGTGTTGTCAGCGTTGACGGCTGGAGCGTTCAAATGATTTCCGCCGCTGTACTGCTTGTTATATTGCCCGCTCGACCAGAGCGCTAGTTGGTTACTTAGTAAAAATTGCTAACACACCTATATGATACAACTTCCTACGAAATAAAACAATGGTAATACTCTGTACTGTAAATTTAATTCTAATTTGGTCATTAATCAATATGACAAAGGTATTATAAATTGTTTTTTAATAAAATTGCTCCGGCTTAGAACATGAAACATATCTCTAGGTTGGCGAAATTGATTTTGAAATGAACTATACTGACGCCGATATGGCTTCTGTTTACACACAATATATTAATCTGTTCAAAATCTGGGGTTCTTTGGATTATAAATAAAACATAAAAGCTGGTTACATTAAAAAAGTACACTACCGTACCTTATCCGTACTTATATTGTATAAAGTGTTTCTACAAATTGTTCGGTAGTGTCGTATTAGTTGTTACAAAATTCGCACTCTAATGCGAGGTTATTTCCAAGTTAAATTGTTTACGTAAGTTTATACAACCTTTGATAGAAAATGAATTTGGTTTAATAGTGAGAAATTTTGATTGGTTTGAGAAATATTTAATGTGTTTTTATTCTTGGGATTATTTCATTTAATTGATACTTATCAGTTCAGAAGGTTACGATGTGTCGCCGTTCTGGTATAATGGAAATTCATCAATTTCGGGCTGATTTAAGCTGCTGGCATCTTCTTCTATCTCGTCTTGGGAATTTCTACTATTTAATTTCGTTTATTTGGATCCTGGACATCTGTTATTATTTGAAGCTCTTCACCGACTCGTCAATGGTTCGTACTGTCAACTTCTGAATGTCTTTTGAACTTTGTAAAGTCAAATTTTGGTCATCTCAATCTTGCGTACCGCTTACCCACGCGTCATTTTTTCAAGTCTAATAAATTTAACGGAAAATTAGTATTCAACGGCCCGTTTCTATGGTAATAGAAACCCTTTGATTGGTTAAGGCCTCGATTAAAAGCACTGTTATTATATTTGAATTTTTATTCAAATTTATTATATATTTTCTGAATGATTTTATTCTTCTATCGTCCCTTTAGGGTAATAAATATTATCATTATTGTATTTCTTTCCTTTCAAAGATTAAAACAATACCTCATAAGGTCATATTCCATCATATATTAACTTTAGTCTAATTATTTTGACATTTGATAAATTACATATCTCCTTTAATTTAAACCTTTATAATAACATTTCTCTTTTAAAATGATTTACACATAATTACTGGCTGTTTACTTCCCTTAGATTTGTAAATTTCCTTGTGAATTTGTTACAATTGACATTTGTGTGTGTCTGACAGTTATGCATTTTCATAGGCTTAAGTAGCCATTATGGTATTTTACTTATTTCATTTAAATACATTTCACTTCAGCCTGATGGGCTTCACTTTGTTATTATAATTGTTTGAGTTTTGTTTTGAGTCTATTTGTTTTCTGATTACATGTCAATATTGTTTTCTCTATCTTGATATTTAAAACATAACAATTAGGCTTATGGACTGCAAGTTTCTTTCAGCCATATCCTATTCATAACATTAAAACGAACAATTCTTTATAAGTTATTATTTACTGTTGGCTTAACATTCATTTCATTCTTTTGCTATTACTTTGTGTGAGAAACATCATCACTTCTTTCAAACTTATTAAATTTTGTTTCCCTTCTAACATGGGGTGTTTTTTAATTATATACTTAAATTCTTATTTCATTACTACTTCTTTCCTCCATTCCATGTTAACACAAACTGTTTTTACATGGGATTTCTGCCTGAATAATATTACATCCTTTACTTATCTCTATTTTAAATACTATTTCTAACTATCCTTAATTATATAATTTTTCATAAGCTCACTTAAATCATTTATTGGTTCATCAATGATTCACTAAGTGTTTTCTTAACTATTACTACCGTTTTTATTATTTATAATATCTTTTTCCACTTATCACTTTCACCTTTAATTAATTGGTGTTTATCACTGATACACTCACTATTTTGGGGTATTTACACATACACTATTGCACTTTTTTCAATGTTTATATTAAGTGTTATTTAGTGGGTAATCCCTATAATTATTTCTCTTTCTATTTCTCACTATTTCTTTCATTATAAAATTATACTTATTCTTAATGACATTTTGTTAAATATATTTCATTACATCTACCTTTAATATTTGGGTTAGTGTACTTTTCTTTACTAAGTTACTTTTTACTGTTTTTGTTCAAAACAGGTATATAAATTATCTCATTTACAACAATATTTATTTCCATTAGTGGATAATTATTGGGTTTATTTACAATATTCTATATCTGAGTATACCATTTCTCCCTTTTATATGTGGTGTTTATTATTTCTTGGTTTCACTTCGTTTCCTCTTCATTCTTCCTCTTCTTCTTCTTCTTCTTCTTCTCCTTCACCTTCTTCATTTTCAATTGTCTTCATTTTGACTCGGTTCTCCTCTTCTCGTCTGGTTTAATTTCATTTAGTTGTAGGAATTCATTCACTTCCTTTAATTGTCTTTATTCTTCTTTGGTTCTGGTTTCTTCCCTTCTTTTGTTAGTTTGGTTAATCACTTTTTTCATTGTGTATTTTTCGTGGTTCCCTTCTTCTTTTGTTTCCTGTTGTTGGGTCAATCACTTGGGTTGGGTAATGTCGTCGTTTGTCGTGTCATAATTTTTATATTTTATTTATATTTAATTATTTTATTTGATATGAAGTACATTTACTTTTATAATTATAGTTTTTATCCCTGGTACTGGGGTGGCTTATTTATGTTGTAACAATATATATATATATATATATATATAGTATTTAAAATTGTTGTCTTCAATTAATAAAATATTCGGAATAAATTGTCTCTATATTTACACGGATTCCTTATAAAAAGTAATGAATACCGTATTGAAAATATTCCTTTGTGAAACGTTAATAATTATAATTAATTATTAAAAATGATTATTCGCATTATTCTAAAGACGTATACAAAAATAAATATTGGAATTAAATATACACTAGGTTCAGGAATATCTTTGCCTTTTCACGTGAGTTCCTCTAACCGTAGTCTTGCATTCTCGGTCACGGCTATAGTTGGATGAAGCTTAGAGAAATAAGTACTTATTTTTCTACGAGTCACGATGAGACCAGTCATTTTCTTATCAATAAACGATTTTAATGCCGCAGATTTCAATACAAGTGTCATATTTTCTTTGTGTATCCTGAAATAGTTTTTACTCTAAACTCATAAAAACCTTTATAAATAAAAAAAATTTACATTATCATTTAATTATATAATTTCTTGTAGATATTTTTAATTTATATTATTTTTATTATTAATGATATTATTATAATTTTATATTTATAAAATTTTTATGGGTTTTACGATTACCCGAGTCAAGTATTATATGTATACAGTAAATGAACTAACAATAATCTTGCGGCATGGAGTAAAAATAAAGTTTCTTCAATGATATCATTTTGCATAAATGATCATGATATTCATAAATGCTTTTCTTGCAGGTACACTTTCCTCATATCATTTTGTCGATTCAGCATTTTACGATTTTCTTGTTGTTGAACATACTTTTCATCACTCTGCGACGTGACAGTTCTTTACTAGATACTGCTTTCCTTCAGCATGCGCCTTTATAGCCACTTTACCCGGAAACTTCACCCAGCAAATCTCTTGCATACTTTCTGAAGGCTCACCATCGTGTCTTCTCTTACTTCCCTTTTTCAAGAATTGGCTCTTAATATTGTTACGTAATACGGAAAATGCGTTACGTAATACGGAACATTCTACAAGTCTATCGAATGTTCCAGTGGAATCCGGGTGTAATGTGTGCGCGTACGTGATTTTCAACGCGTTAGCTAGACTGTGCCAGAAACCGCGCGCACTGTGTCAAGGCCGCAGTGAATTACGCTCTAATGTTTTCCTTTATTGTTTATTGTGTGGTTGTTTCTGGATTTTCGGCGGGGTATAAATACAAGTACTCATCGACGTTCAGTTCAGTTTGAGTCGCGATTTATTGGAATGCGGTTCGTAATATTGTGGTGAAGTGTTATGTGTTTTATAATCGTTCGGGACAATTGTAATACGATTTTGTTTCATATTAGTTGACATTTTAATGCGTGTGAACAATTTTTATATGATTTATTGTAAGAGACTATTTTGTTGATTACAAACTGTTTTATTGTTGATAATTAACTGTTGATAATTAAAGTTAGTGATTAGTGACTTAATTGGTGTCTTGTACTTTGTACATACTATCCTTTCTCATTCTTTCTATGTATCTTACCCAACTAAGTCTCTGATACCTTACAAAATCCGTCAAGCTGTGTTCCTTGCATAAATGCTTTAATGATTAAAGTATATTTTCCAGGCATCGGTTTTCTTAACCGATTCGTACATCCTGCAGGGCACTTTTATTTGAAATCTTTAAGCATATCCTCAGTCTTTCCAGTGAGTGTTCAGGTTTTACATTGTTAGATATCTATTTTAAAAAATATTGTTTTAGTGGCACATTATTGTGAACTATACTAACTTCAACTTCAGAATCTGATAGTACGAGTTACTGTCTTTTAGCTATTGCGTAATTATATAACAGAAATATTTTGTTCAAAAACGTTAACTTTTACTCCAATATAAATTTTCTATATTTACAACACAATTTGTCTTTTAAAACATTTTCGAACCGATCATTCGATGTGTCCTAAATGTGGTGTAACTATTGAAATTCCTTTTCCATATCTAAACGTTTATAGTAGAAAAGCAAATAATGTTCTTGTAAGAGTGTTGTAGTGTGCAACCGCATAAAATACATATCGCTTTATAGTGATTACAGTCGCATTGTTACTAGTAAATCTATGCTTATCCGTTTTGTCTTGATTTCACAACTATTTGTTGATTCTATGAATCAATAAGCTGTCATATTCTACAATTCTGAAAACTGTAAATAACCGTATCTTTAAAATGGAAACTGAATGTGATAAATTCAATATTTTGATTTATCGTAACCATAGGCACATAATGGTTTGCAGGAATCGAGCTGTTGAAATAAACGTTCCAGCGCGATACACGTTGGACACCCGTGAATTTCAAAACGCCGCTGATGAAAATACTGCGAGACCGCGTTTTAGTCAAGAGAAATAAGTTTCGCTGAAAGTTCAGATTTAGAACTAGGAAATAGACATATTGTGAAAATATTATCGTAAGATTATGAAGAAAACGTAGTTTCATTCTTGCAAACGTTTTCAGGTGTTTTTTTTCAAATACAGTAGATAAGTTTTATTCCCAAGGCTAACGGTGAAAAAACAAAAATGTTATGTTTCAGCTAATCTGTCTTTTATTTTAAAGTGAGCTCAGTCTTAGGATACTTGCATTTCAAAAAACTAGAATATCCTAAAAATTTAACTGAGTAGTAACGTTCTTCTTTATTCGTTTTGCTTGCACCATTAATTTTAAGCTTAAACTGTCTTATTAACTTATTATCCCCCCGTCAACCCCTCACTAAATAACAATCTGTATAATTTATTTTATGGATATTTCCTTTAGTAGGATTATCATAATCATCATCATCATAATTAATCAATCAACCGCCTTTCAAGTTAAATGAGTAAAAATGATAGTGCATAAGGCTGTTGTTTTCAAAGTTGTTGTTTGTAATTCACAATAAATTTTCCCAAGTGAAGCAGCTTTCAATTCAGTGGCCCTGGTCTTGCAGAATGCAGTATACAAAAGCAGTAGTTTTATGTTTCAAGCATACAGCGCCTTGCTAATATCGCCAGCTTAAGACAGATACAGGTATTTTTTTACCCTTTAGAATTGTAGGTGTTACACATTTTACGTTAAATTGCAGCTTAGATAGATTACTTACCAGAAGTTTGTTTAGGAGATCTGTTACTGTAATTTACAGCGGTATTAGTTTAACAGATTTTAATATGTATGAATCCTCTTATATTCGCCGGAAAGAGGTGTATATACTTCCTTACTTTCTGCTTTACACTTTCGTCGATGTTATGATTCCATTGTCGAAAACTATCAAAGACCGGGATCATACAACACTGTATCTAGTTTATTTGCTGGTATAGTATTACCGTATATGTATCTTTATACCCTTCTTCTTCTTCTTCTTCTTCTTCTTCTTCTCCTTATTATTATTATATTATGTTTTAATCTTTTTGTGGGCTCGGCAGAAAGGCCTTTGACCCAACGTCGTATACCAGGAGCGTTCCTCGACAGGATGTTTCGTTTTCACCCACGTTTTAGTTGACTCACCGAGAGTGTGGAAACTCGTACACACTGTGACGCAAAACTACGTTTTCAAAGCCTATACAGTAATCTTACCGCTATTAAGAAGGACACAGTACTGTCTATCGCTAACTGTTCGTTAACGAGGTCTTCTTTCAGGTTACCTTTTACTCTGTGTGTCTGCCTGATTTCCGCAAGAGCTCTACAGTTTTCGATTATGTGTTTCACTGTACAGTAAGTGTCCGCCACAAGTGCAGACGGGTCGTTATTGTCGTTGTAGGATAAAGGCCAACCCAACGAATACGTCAAGTCGTGTGCCAAATTAGCAGTCTAGTGATGCGAATTTGTTCACGACGACTGCGGTCACCTGCTACTTGCCATTTGCGGACGCTCCGCTTCACGGCAGAAAGTTTGCACTGCCGTGTGCTCCACATTCTCCTACCACACATTAATCCTGGTGTTTGTGGTAGCTAGTTGCACGTCGTCAGGTCGTATGGCAGTGACAGACCGCCGCGGCAGAGCCCTCGAGTACCACGGCTAGGACTAAATACAACACGGTACGTCCTGGTATCCTGAGATCATAGAGCCATCCAACGATCGGTTCCACAGTGTACACACAACCTTGTCTAATTCACCTACCAATGC
Source organism: Magicicada septendecula (assembly GCA_034769895.1). Taxonomy (NCBI): domain Eukaryota; kingdom Metazoa; phylum Arthropoda; class Insecta; order Hemiptera; family Cicadidae; genus Magicicada; species Magicicada septendecula. The sequence continues at coordinate 12,637,173 of CM068375.1, forward strand.
CCTGTTAGTCAGCTAAAGAGTAACAGCTGTTGCCACCCTCCCTAGATGCCCACATGCTGGAGGCCGGGCGTAGGGTTGGATTTATGGGAGGCATTATTATTATTATTATTAGTAGTGGTAGTAGTAGTAGTAGTAGTAGTAGTAGTAGTAGTAGTAGTAGTAGTAGTAGTAGTAGTAGTAGTAGTAGTAGTATCGCTTTTACTGTAATACTTCACTAGTATACTCCCTGATCTGCAAACTCGCTCACTGTTTTAAACAAAGTACATTTATTTATCATCATCATCATCATCTACAAGGATTAAACCAAGCATGACTTGTTCCTAAAAAGCAAAGTCTAGAGCTGGTCGCTCCCGCGCTTCCTCGGACGCCCCACACCTCTCCGTCCCTTCAGCTTATAGTTCCATAATTGTTTGGGGATGCGGCAGTCATCAATTGGGCAAAGATCTTCTCACCAATTCAGCCGATACTGGGAAATCCTCTCGAGTATACTCATAATATTCAGTTTCTTCTAACTGCGTTACTCATATCTGTGTTTCTTCTAAGACCACGAAGAGTATACCCTGCCACGTGCCTGGTAAATCTCATTTCACCCGCTTAAGTACATTTATTATTAAATTAATATATTAATATTTTACCTTATTATCCGTCTTGTGACTTCCCTTTTTAAAACAACACTACGCGTTTCGGAACGTATGTTCCATCATCAGGTGTAATTACTCTTGCGAGGTCGTCGAAACATTAAAATATATCACAAACACATAAAACACTAACATAGTTCGTATTCAGTATCTAACGCGCGCGATACGTTTTCGGTGCGTCCCTTGACAACACTGAACTAACGCTATCAGTTCACCGCTATCGCTGCTCGAGCATGATGTGTGACGTGGACCTTAGTTGTTCTGAGATTTGCATCGCAGTGTCATACAACGAGTTAGAGCGAAAATTCAACTGATCATTTAATAAATAATCTGGACTGGTTTTGAAATATGTAAGGCCTTACATACTTAGTTAGTTTTTTAATTATGAAACACAAAAATGAACACTACATTCAGATTGTATTTAGAATTACGTTAAAAGATACCTCGAATGGGTTGTCGCGATTTTTTCACAATTTTGACCCACTCACGTTTTTGCCTCTAACCTCCCCGACTTTAGAGGAATATGTCTAAAAGACAATAGACAATGTATTCTGTATAACATAAGTGTTGACACGCGTGCCAAATTTTACGAAAATCAATTAGTGTATTCAAAACTTATCACGAGACACACTCCAAATAGACAGACAACGGATACATGACAAACAGTCGAACTAAAACTAAAATTCATAATTTGTGATTTATGGTCTCCAAGTCGCGTTATTGAAATAAAACTTATAGTTTTACCTTATTTCCTTTCCATCTTGCGACTTCGTTATATGTCATACACGACATGTTTCGGGAAACATGTTCCCATCTTCAGGTTTAAAAACTTTTCGTTCTCACATGAAGAACTTGTCAACGTAAATAAAAACTTTTACTAACATCATTAAAAACAAACTATATTAATAACGTACCGCGCGAAGAATCAGTGCGCACTGTTCGGGTTCATAATCGCAACTGTTGAGTTCTCATTTGTCTATAATCTGATAAACATGTTGTAACGCAGTATCGTACAAGCTGTTCGAGTTAAACGACAATTGATCGTTGAGCACTAGGTTTTTTTGTGTTCTCGATGCTTTGTAGATTTCGAATTCTTCTAAAGTGCTCATAATTCGCCCTTTGTTGCAAATATGTAACGGTTTGAAGTTTTTGGCGCAACTAGTGTATCCGTGGTTATTATTAATCAAATGTAACGCGAAGTTGGAGGTGGTATATTTAATGCTGCCCTTCGGTATGTGTTCACTAAATCTATCTTTAAATTTTCTTCCTGTCTGGCCAATGTAAAACATGTCACAATCATCGCACACAATTTTATACACACCCGAGTTATTTTCAAGTTCTGAATGTTTATTATGTCTGAAGAAATTCCGCAAGTTATTCGTGGTTTAAAAAAATACATTAATGTTTAGTTTTTTAAATACGTTTTTTATAATGTGTGGAAGAAGATTAGTATATTAAGTCGCGATGAAAGCGTTCTCTGTATTATTAGATTTAATCACTTTATTTGCTTTGGATTTGTGTTTACGAATTAGTGTGTCTATAATTGTGTCTTTATATCCATTCCTTACGGCAATGAATTTGACAGTGTTTATCTCTTCCTTCAGGTCTTCTTGGCTTAGTGGGAATGACAATAATCTGTGTACGAAAGCATTGAAGGAAGCCAATTTTTGTGTGTATGGGTGATATGAATCTGCATGAATAACCATGTCTGTAGTTGTGGGTTTTCTGTATATCCCAAATTTAAAAGAATCGTTGCATTTCTTGATGCATACGTCCATAAAATTTAAGCTATTATATGTCTCTGTTTCCATAGTAAATTTAATGTTACCGTTTATATTTGTTCATGTGTTTGAGCATTATATCGATTTGTCTATTTGTGCCGTTGATTATTATAAAGGTGTCATCAACGTATCAGGTGTATGAAATGATAAGTTCGTGCAATTTGTTATGAGCAGACAAAAGATATTTATTTTCGTAATAATTAAGGTATATTTCTGCCAATAGACCACTGAGCGGGGAACCCATCGCTAATCCTTCTTTCTGCTCGAAAAACTTGTTATCAAAAGTAAAATAATTTTGTTGTAATATGACTCGTAACAATGACAATAGTTCTTGAATTTGCTGCTGGCTTATTAAAGTTTTATTAAAACTAAAACTCGCTTTGCTCTTTCAATTAAACCTTTAGTACTAAGCGTATTATAACGTTCCTCTATTTCCTCTCTTCTTCTTTTGCCTTTCTGTCTTAATGGTAGGAAGATTATATGAGTCTCAAGTATAGTTGAGCCTTAAATGTGCATAGAAACAGAAACATCTTAAAATGCTGCACTTTATGATTTTAGTGGTTTTATAGCATAGCTCCCTTTACTCTTCTGGGACAATAACCTGGAACTGTTTGACACAATAATTCGGGCTATTGTCCTTCAGCTATAGGGCTTATTTCTAGCTGATTATTTCTTTTATATTAATATTATTCCGGCCTATCTTATTCTCCTGAAGAATCTGTTATATTCCACACAGGTCCAGGTGTTCTCTCCTTGAAGCATCGCTTCGACTTCGACGATGTTATCCGGAGAGATATCGTGCCCTCACCATCTCCTGTGTAGCCATCCCATCTGTCTCAGAAGAACAAGAAAAACTCTGTACAAGTAAATGATGATGGAAGAACTAGAAGTTACGGAAAGAAAAATATTAAGAAAAATCTTGGGACAAATAAAAGATGGAGATCAGTATAGAAAACGCCACAATAATTATCTGTTGAAAAAACCACAAACGTAATTAGAAAAAAAAAGAATTACTTTCTACGGAGATATTCAAATAATGAATGCTGACAGACTAACAGGAAAACTTTGTAACTATTCCAGAAAACTCAAAATGCCCAATAAGTGGTTCAAAGAAACAGAAAAAAGCATAGAATAATTCCAGATTACTCAAGAAGACATTTGAAAACGCAGACCACTGAAAAATAAATTTAAAAATGCCCAAGGTTTTCACGAAAACTCCAAGAAGAGGGCAGGTACCATCTGGGCTGACGGTGAGAGGGAGAGATTTCAATCAAGAATTAATGAGCTATGGGAGAGGAGGAAAAAGAGAGAGGAGAAGATGGCAGGAACCAGTTGATTGGCTCATACGGGAAAAAATATTAGTAATGGTGACTTGTTTGCAATTAATGGTTAGTATGAAAATTGTATTATATTTAATTTATATACGTATTTAAATATGCTACACACATAGATTTAGAAGAAATAACTGCGTATTGTTCTGTTCTTTTTACAAAGCATGTTCACCTAGACAAGAAATTTAAACTGCGTAATATTCCAGAATTGCACAGTTCATTTCTCCAGAATTACTCAGTTTATTACTCCAGATTATTACTTGTTCCAGAGTTACTCATAGAGTGTTTTAGAGAATTTTATAACATTCTCACTTACGTCTCAGCGTAAATACTCTGGCCACGGTTACGTACGTAGTTAATGAGTCCAGTTGAGTTGATCAGTGGAACTGCGTTGCACGACTTGATCTGAAATCAATAAGTGTGTGATCGATTGAATTCGCCACCCAGATTTATTTTACTTAAACACTGGTTGCATTATTATATATGAATGCCATATAATTTCCAATAGTGCTAATATGTGGTAGAATATATTGACGTAGCGCGTAATTGTATTTTTACGTTAAAAAATTGTATTCGTAGTGAATGGTGTCGATTTATCCACTAATCGCTTACCTACGTCAAGCTTTCGGTGGAAATACATTAATGGAGTCTCTGTGTTGTATAAAGGTGGTAATCTACCAGCAGACGACTGAAGGTAACTCTTGTATGACAAGAGGTAAGATACAGATTGTTATTTCTTAGAAAAATACGAGTAAGTTTGCTGGGTGAGAACAATTCTAAAGCGATACAGGATGACTTACTTTCTATTACGTCTTACCAATGAATCCTAAAAAACAGTAGTGTGCTTGACATTTCTAAGGTTTATTGTAGCTGACTTGTTCTAACAATGATTATTCTCTTGTTACGTTTAATCTAATGTCTTAAGTTCCTCGTTACGTTTTCTTCCGCTGTCTTAATGTCCGTTACTTTTTTATAAACGTTATAAATAGGTGACAACATGACTACATTAGAATTTACTGTATTCTTAGTGCAATACATTTTTCTGAGAATATTAGTGTTTTTAGCCTTAATTGCTTCGTGTTACAATAAGAAACATTATTACAAGAAAATATCTCTAGCCGTTCAGATCGGTCTAATAACAATCAAAACTGATGCTAAAGTTGAGCATCGCTTTTATTCACTTTTTTATGACAAGGTAAGTAAAAGGTAAACATTTCATCTACATTTAGTCTTGTGTGAAAATACACTGCATCCTGCTCACCTATAATGATTCATTTAACTTTTTAAATTGTATGTTCTTACGTGTTATAAAACTGTCTTCCTCTCGAAATACTATCATTAATCGTGAAACGATTAACATCGTAACGATAGACGACCATATTAGAGAATAAAAAAAAAACTGTATGCTGAAGACGAACAAGCAAAAGTTGTCGTACGGAAAGCCCATCAGGAGGCGTAGAAGAGACATATTAGTTGTACTCACTGTGAAATGTACGGCAGACAGGTAACTGCATACGGGATCTTAGGGCACTTGAATGAAGAAGAAAAGGACATGCTAGAATAGGCATTAATTATATTTAGCAAACAGCGGGAGGCACATTATAATGAATTTTGGTTTGATCCAGAAGTAAGTGGTGAAGCAGACAAAAGCAGTCGTAATGAAGGAAGTAGAGGTGTGATGATATCACTGTTCACGCAGTGGAAGAGGTCTTTACAAAAGTGTAGAGTAGGAAACCTGGAAACCTGTTGTCACGGATAACGTAAATTGATGTGAAACTTTTCAAATAAAGAGGTACATGATTTAAGTCGACGTGTGTTAGGGACAACGGACTACACCAAAACAGCGATTAGTGGTGAAAGTAACAAGTTTGTATAAAGAAGCTAAGAGAACAGAGGTCAACAAATGTAGAGTCTGTCAAACACTGATTACAAGTTGTATGGTAAGAGTTACCAGAGCGAATACAAGTCATCGCAAGTCTCGTGGGGGAAGAACAAAATGGGTTTCGGAAAAGTAGCTCTGCATAGATCCTATATTCACATAACAGAAAATAATCCAAAAACATTGAGAATATAACCCAGAGCCTTAATTGCTTCGTATACTATTTTCTTCTTAGTCAGATGTTTCGTGTTAACAGTCTTCTTCGTCACTCCAACTTTGTCGTAACTTGTTGCTGAACTGCTAGCTGTTGCGTCGCGCTAAATGAGACCTTTATGTCTCACCGCCGTTATCGAGTCTGAAACGATAATATTTTTACGGCCTTAATAATGTTCGTGACATCGAAACGCCTCATTCAGCACGAATCAGTTGCTAGCAGTTCAGCAACCGGGTACGAGTAAGTTAGTGAATCTAGTGACTATACGAAATCCTTTGACAGGAGTTGTTACACATAAGTTGTAGGCACTACTTGTAGAAAGCGATTTTCCAAAGGAGTTAGTCGAAGGTGTTAAAAGCTTATATGTAGGTACAACGTTTTAATAATTCCCGGTGATGTCGAAGTTACTAAACAGATTCAGATAAATCAAGGAGTGGGACAGGTTTTTGGTTTGTAAGCCATCTTGTTCTGTAACCCCTTTTTCAAACTTTTAGACTTTATAAAAAAAACACTTTTTTTTTTTTTTTGAAAGAGGGGCTACTAGTTATTTAAAACTAGGCAAGGGCCTAGAGAAGCCAAAAATGCGCTAGGTCCAGTGTGACGGGACTTGCAATTAAACTCGTTGTTAAGCAACAATAACAATTTTATTCAGCCATTTCAAATAACATGGAAGTATCACTCCCAGTATACAATATACTTTTATAGAATTGAAAAAACTTCGTTACAAACTTTTACTCCCCTCCCTGTCATTACAATCCTCTGAATATATGCACGTGTAATCTCATAAAATTAGAATACATGTAAACATCAGCATAAATAATATCTCACAAATATACATAAATAGAATATCAATCAATATAGTTACATAAATACACATAGCACACTCATATCCATATACACACATATATATTACACACATGTTCACCTGGCAGGCAGCCCCTATACATTTCACCATGCCGCCGAAGAATACAATCCTCAGTATCCGTGACCTAGACCCCCATCCCAAACTACTGTAAAAGGGTAAAGTGCCCAGCCTCCATAAAAAAATTTTCATAAACCAATCCATTAACCCGTCCGGGTATGACTGCTTGCAACCAATGAAATTATTACAAGTATTCAAAATTTTACAAAGGTTCCCCCAGATAGGAATGTGCCATCGCCAGGTCAACATGGCTGCACGGCCGTACAAAATGTATAACAGAATTTATGATTAGAAGTAACAATCAATAGTGTACTCATATTAACAACGGAACTAGTAATACACTGGCTATGGCAGTAAAAGAAAATGAATGAAATTTCACTTATACTGAATTATTACAGAGTTAAGATAATTTTTATAAAATATATATATAATGACAATTTTAATAAAAAACTTTATAACATCAGCCCCTAATAAAACACATTTGAGGTGTTCATACAGAATTGGCTTGGCCACAGGGGAGGCCATGCGCACCACCAGATCCAGCAACCTAAAACATGCTATAGACCTGTGGCTAACGGCACCAACAGGTGACGTCCACAGGTTACAGCACCTCCCCAAACCTTTAAACCTACTAAAAAAACAAAACCCATATAGCTAAGAATACCCTTAATCAATGCAAGCATAATTCACCCCCCAATAAATCAGTAATCTTAAGTCACACACACTTTTACCCTAAAAGAAAATTTCGCAGCAAAATTCGGCGACGCATGACCCCGTCCGGGCTCTCACTTACTCAGGGGGCTTAAGCCTTAGTCAAATACACTGACAAAATTTACAAGCACTAATTGTCTCGCTGGACTTGTGTACCAAACTTTAACTGGAGATGTTCCAGGAAGAGAATCAGATGTTCAACATTGTAGAGGCCAAAAAAATATATATATAAATGGGTTAAATGTCACCTGGTATAATCCGGCACAAAACCTGAGGTACTCATGATGTATTGTCCATTTCTTCCTCCCGACGGCACAGACGGAGAATCACTCGTTTTAATGCCATTGGTGGCAGATGTTCGGCCACCAGCAGAAGTTAATCGGGAATCGTCTTAGGTCGGGAACCCTGAACAATTATATATATTGACAATTACTCAAATGTTACCCAATTCACGATCCCCCTAATATTCATGACTCCAGCATAATTCACACACTACCACATGCTCAGATTAAAAGAATATTTCGGAAATTTTAAGAATGCACAGAAATTACCTTCAGAAAAAAAATTTAGAATTAAATAACTTGTATTTATAGACTGTTCGTCAACTTGATAATCCCTTATTACAATTTCGAGATGAGTTGCAAACTTAAACAGGTTCATAATACATATACAGTTTCATATACCTCTACATTTAGTTAATAAAACATTCTCTTACGCCCCCCTTTAATTATAATGATATGATTATGATATAATTAGGAAAAAATACACAGCCATAAATACTTTATAAATACTTTAACTCAGCCAGTGTTAACTTTCAAGACATGCATAAACAGAATTTAACCCGCGCTGGCCACGTGGTGACTTCCGTATATATATCGCATTGCATCGGCATTAATTTAAGTTAAATTACAATTCTTTTATTAAATAATGAGTAAGTTACCTTGAACAGACTTACCGGAGAGTCGCGTAGTCGATTATCTAATCATGATAGATTTTAGCAGACAAAAATTCAACTGGTCGCCGCCGGGAGAAAATGGTTGCTGCGTCGCGTTCGGCTGCCTGGCGAATACTGCTGCAGTCACAGGAAAAATATTACGTATCGCTCCCCACAGAGGGCGCGCGGATCGGCAACAAGGCATGCAGATAACAGGGTAGACACCTCTCAAATAATTAATTCACATACCCCCGCAATGACAGTCACATTATTAACTGGGAAATAGCCGAGTATTCCAAACTCGGCACAATCCCACTCCAAAAGGGCAACATGGTTGCCCCAACTGCAACTCAGTGGTACCCTGCAGTGTACCACCCTTATATTCCATACTCGAGTTGGTATCGGTTTGTCTCTCAGGAGAACAGACCTACAAGAACCCACAATCAAAATTTACAACAATCAACAACGAAACAACAGCACACTATCACTCTCCATCTTACTTTTAGAACAGGGGAACTGACGACCACGACAATCTAAGGGGACTCTCCAACTCTCTAACCTTCTCCATGATAACCTTCCACATCCAAATGATAATCCAGGACCACAATCTAAATGTGCACTCTCGGCAAGTCTCTAACTCCTTATCGGTTTTTTTTTTTTTTTTTTTTTGTGTAGGGGTAGGAAAATTGGGAAGATGAAAAGGGCAAGGATCATTAAAGGGTCCATAGCTAGGAGTAAGGGTGAGGACATGGCTCCCTCCGGAAATAAGGATGAATGGAGGAAACCAAGGCTCGCGTGGGCAGGGACGCAACCCTGAAATAGATGAACACCACTGGGAGTGTGGGGAACATCTACCCGCTACCCGTTAACCGCTTCTTCTCACCTTTCTATGACGAACTTTAGGTACTCGTTCCTTTTGGACACCACTCTCGGAGAGATTATTTCGTGTTGAGCTGTACTGACTTGTCTCCTCGGAATCAGGATCAAGGCAACTTACCTCGCTACTTTCACCCCGATTTGGATTATCCTCATCATCTAACTCCTCTGTTTCTGCCTTCCCTGCTTCTCTTTCTTCCACTTCTTCCTTTTCTTCCTCTTCCGCAATTTCCCCTTTTTCGTCCCCATAATCCAAATCAACCTCAGGACACTGCACCTCCTCACCACCTTCCAGTTGCTCGCCTGATCCATCTTCCACCGCATCTTCTCCCAGCTCCTCACCGATTTCTGCATCACCCTCGTCACCAGCTCCTTCGCAAACTTCTTCACCAACTTCTTCTCCAATCTCATTGACATCCTCCTTTTCATCAACACGTTCATCATCAACATCATCGCCATCACGTCCACTACCATCATCATAACACTGCACGTCCTCGTCCTCCTCTAGTTGCTCACCTGGTCCACCTGAAACTTCTTTTCGTTCTTCGGAATCCTCAGCACTACTTACAGAAGGCGTCTGCACATCTTCACACACTACATAATTCTCACTCACACACTCCACGACGCTGCCGCCAAATTCCTCCTCAACTTCTAGCTCATCTACTTCTACCACACTTGCAGCATGGACATCCCCTTGTCCACCCGCAACCTCAGAAACCTTGCAGCCTGGACATCTCCGGGTCTTCCGCAAACTCAGACTCTTCAGTCTCTCTAACACCCACAACTATACTTCCCTGTGCAGCATCTGCAGACCGCTCTTCTGCCTCTTCCTTCGATTCCTCTCCTTTACCACTCTCAGCAACTACCACCTCCTCGACATTTTCCACCCTGGAATCCAGCTGTCCAGGTTCATGTGCAATGACTAAATTAATTTCTACTGGCGATGGTAAAGCTACACCATCAAGTGACTTCTCACATCCCTGCGTAGGCGATGATGATGTCACAGGATCTGGATCCCTCACGAACCGAGATAGAGATACCGGAACAAATTCTGCGGCCTCTGGATTCAACCATGACGCCCTCTTTGAGTCCTGTAATTCAGTATCAACAGACGTTTTCTTGTCGTCTTGTATTAATCCACAGAAGTTATTCCGCTTTTCTTCTTTCTCTTCACCTTCTTCATCCACAACTCTATTAAGCACTGGTACTTCCTCTGGAACCTTTAAAGTTTCCTTACTCTCCAAATAGGAATAACTTGCTACCGGCTCCCTACTTGCCGATGTTTGTTTACTAACGTAATTTCTTCTTCCCCTGTTAATTTCATACTTCTTTGTTTTCTGTGCTGTAGCTGTTGTTACCGTCTTCTCACTTGCCACCCCCTTGTAGCCTCCATTACTTCCGGAATATTCAGTTTTTCTGACCGTCTCTTGGGTTCTCCTCCAACCACCATGTTTGTCTTCTTTGGCTCTTCCTAATGAACCACTGGAGTATTGGACATCTTTAGCAGCTCTTCCCCGGGACTCGTCATTCGCCTGGACAGTCCTGGCATGCGCACACCACCGGTCCAGGTCCGCAAAAGAACGTGGAGGCTCTGCGAAAACCAGCCGGGATCTCTCTTGGGGATTCAGACCTTCTCGTATTACCTGTATGACTTTCGTCTCGGGCAACCCCAGTCTTAATATACGCGCAGCTTTCCTTACATCGTGCACGAAGTTCCCCAATGCCTCTCCGTTGGCCTGTAGACGATAGAATAACTTAAACTTCAACTGGTCTTGTCGTCGACGGGGTATGAAGAAGTCCAACACCTCCACATGGAAAGTGTCGACACTGCAGCCCCGACGCAGAATGCTGGTGACCAGCCATGCCAATGAACCCCGGCAATACGGGTATATAAGGGACAAGACCTCCTCATCAGACATACCCGGGAAATCTGCCAACTGCAGGACCAGGTCCAAGAAGACCAACAACCTGTCCTCATCTACTCCATCCAAAACCGAAAATTTCTGGAGAACTCCGGAAAGGGGGTGGGGCAATTTCTGGTAGCATACCCCCGCCAGAATTGCACAATTCAAAACACACAACAACAAACATAAATTCCCACGAAACACCTAACACAAAACATGACTTACAAAAGGAAAATCTTGAGTACTCTCTCTTCCATCAAGAGGACCCCCGGGTTCCCTAGCGCTGCGAAAACCCGATCCACTCCAGAACCAACTCTCCGTCAGCCGCCAGATTCACAAGAAGAAACGACATCAGACACTAACACCAACATACAATCCACACCACAGAACAACTACCACAACATATAACAATTCAACAAGACATTTATTATAACTTCCGCGACTAAGCCGGGTCAATGACAGTACCGACTTCCGGTCAGGCCATACCGCATCCAGCTAACCTCTCGCGCTATTACTTCATAACTATTTATATAAGGCAGCCCATTCCCCCCGTACTCTCCGGTAAGGTCCAATCTCAACAACAACAAAACCCCCAACCGAAACGCATGCCACGTGGCGGCACCAGGTTTACAATTCAAATCACATAGCAAATATATGTATTCATGTCTAATACATATATACATACATACGATATCAAACCTGCCATCGCATCTAACTATTTTCATTTTCAAAATTTTCTGAAGTTTGATGTTCTTTCCGAACTATTTCCGAGTTTGCAAGCCCCGTCACGCCAAACGACCCAAGGGTTTGACCCTAGAATCAACCACGCTCTGCTACCATTTGTAACCCCTTTTTCAAACTTTTAGACTTTATAAAAAAAACCCTTTTTTTTTTGAAAGAGGGGCTACTAGTTATTTAAAACTAGGCAAGGGCCTAGAGAAGCCAAAAATGCGCTAGGTCCAGTGTGACGGGACTTGCAATTAAACTCGTTGTTAAGCAACAATAACAATTTTATTCAGCCATTTCAACTAACATGCAAGTATCACTCCCAGTATACAATATACTTTTATAGAATTGAAAAAACTTCGTTACAAACTTTTACTCCCCTCCCTGTCATTACAATCCTCTGAAAATATGCACGTGTAATCTCATAAAATTAGAATACATGTAAACATCAGCATAATAATATCTCCCAAATATACATAAATAGAACATCAATCAATATAGTTACATAAAAACTTTTACTCCCCTCCCTTTCATTACAATCCTCTGAAAATATACACGTGTAATCTCATAAAATTAGAATACATGTAAACATCAGCATAATAATATCTCCCAAATATACATAAATAGGACATCAATCAATATAGTTACATAAATACACATAGCACACACATATCCATATACACACATATATATTACACACATGTTCACCTGGCAGGCAGCCCCTATACATTTCACCATGCCGCCGAAGAATACAATCCTCAGTATCCGTGACCTAGACCCCCATCCCAAACTACTGTAAAAGGGTAAAGTGCCCAGCCTCCATAAAAAAATTTTCATAAACCAATCCATTAACCCGTCCGGGTATGACTGCTTGCAACCAATGAAATTATTACAAGTATTCAAAATTTTACAAAGGTTCCCCCAGATAGGAATGTGCCATCGCCAGGTCAACATGGCTGCACGGCCGTACAAAATGTATAACAGAATTTATGATTGGAAGTAACAATCAATAGTGTACTCATATTAACAACGGAACTAGTAATACACTGGCTATGGCAGTAAAAGAAAATGAATGAAATTTCACTTATACTGAATTATTACAGAGTTAAGATAAATTTTATAAAATATATATAATAAGGTTTATGATTGAAAAGTAAGAACCAATAGTGTGCTCATATTAACAACTGAACTAGTAATACACTGGCTATGGCAGTAAAAGAAAATGAATGAAATTTCACTTATACTGAATTATTACAGAGTTAAGATAATTTTTATAAAATATATATATAATGACAATTTTAATAAAAAACTTTATAACATCAGCCCCTAATAAAACACATTTGAGGTGTTCATACAGAATTGGCTTGGCCACAGGGGAGGCCATGCGCACCACCAGATCCAGCAACCTAAAACATGCTATAGACCTGTAGCTAACGGCACCAACAGGTGACGTCCACAGGTTACAGCACCTCCCCAAACTTTTAAATCTACTAAAAAAACAAAACCCATATAGCTAAGAATACCCTTAATCAATGCAAGCATAATTCACCGCCCAATAAATCAGTAATCATAAGTCACACACACTTTTACCCTAAAAGAAAATTTCGCAGCAAAATTCGGCGACGCATGACCCCGTCCGGGCTCTCACTTACTCAGGGGGCTTAAGCCTTAGTCAAATACACTGACAAAATTTACAAGCACTAATTGTCTCGCTGGACTTGTGTACCAAACTTTAACTGGAGATGTTCCAGGAAGAGAATCAGATGTTCAACATTGTAGAGGCCAAAAAAATATATATATAAATGGGTTAAATGTCACCTGGTATAATCCGGCACAAAACCTGAGGTACTCATGATGTATTGTCCATTTCTTCCTCCCGACGGCACAGACGGAGAATCACTCGTTTTAATGCCATTGGTGGCAGATGTTCGGCCACCAGCAGAAGTGAATCGGGAATCGTCTTAGGTCGGGAACCCAGAACAATTATATATATTGACAATTACTCAAATGTTACCCAATTCACGATCCCCCTAATATTTATGACTCCAGCATAATTCACACACTACCACATGCTCAGATTAAAAGAATATTTCGGAAATTTTAAGAATGCACAGAAATTACCTTCAGAAAAAAAAATTAGAATTAAATAACTTGTATTTATAGACTGTTCGTCAACTTGATAATCCCTTATTTCAATTTCGAGATGAGTTGCAAACTTAAACAGGTTCATAATACATATACAGTTTCATATACCTCTACATTTAGTTAATAAAACATTCTCTTACGCCCCCCTTTAATTATAATGATATGATTATGATATAATTAGGAAAAAATACACAGCCATAAATACTTTATAAATACTTTAACTCAGCCAGTGTTAACTTTCAAGACATGCATAAACAGAATTTAACCCGCGCTGGCCATGTGGTGACTTCCGTATATATATCGCATTGCATCGGCATTAATTTAAGCTAAATTACAATTCTTTTATTAAATAATAAGTAAGTTACCTTGAACAGACTTACCGGAGAGTCGCGTAGTCGATTATCTAATCATGATAGATTTTAGCAGACAAAAATTCAACTGGTCGCCGCCGGGAGAAAATGGTTGCTGCGTCGCGTTCGGCTGCCTGGCGAATACTGCTGCAGTCACAGGAAAAATATTACGTATCGCTCCCCACAGAGGGTGCGCGGATCGGCAACAAGGCATGCAGATAACAGGGTAGACACCTCTCAAATAATTAATTCACATACCCCCGCAATGACAGTCACATAATTAACTGGGAAATAGCCGAGTATTCCAAAACTCGGCACAGTTCAACTTGTGTTTTGACGGTATTATCAAACTCTAGAAAGCAAAATCATCTGGAGAACTTGTGCTCAGCGGAATGTGGTGGTTATTCAGAGAAGATGAGGTGGAACTTGAGTCTCGTGAGGATGAGCTACACAGAGCAATACGTCAGCTATCTACCTAATAACTGAAGACTACAAATGTAAAATTCCCAAGCCCAAACTAAGATAATTGCATTTTGTGGGGAGGACACCATTAGATCCAACACATGTTTGGGCGGGATTTCCCTGGGACGAGTAAAGAACCCGGGTTTTGATACTAGTTATGAGTTCAACAGGGTACTAAAGTAGCTACGAATTAGGTAGAATTCGTGGCACGATAAGTAAGGCTCTCAGCAAGCATTGTAAAAAGGACACACAACTGAAATTTATCGGGGGTCCCAGCGTTATTATATGAGTGTGAGTCATGAGTGATTGGACAGAATGATGAAACCAGTATTCAGTTAGCAGAAATGAAGTTTCTCCGATCTGCTTCGGGTTGCTCTAAAACAAGATGACCTTAGAAATGATATTATTTGAATAAAACTCGGCATTTCTCTTTAGACGAGCGAGTTTATGTATACAGCAAGGGATGGTATGATTTGGTGTCGCAAATTGGCAGACGACATGTTACCAAAGCTAACTTTCCAGTATAAACCTTTCCGAAGACACAGTGCCTCCCGCCTACGAAGTATTGGTTTGTGAAGCTTAAACAAGCTTCAAGTTGAACACTGAACCTTGACGTTAATGACGATGACGGTCAAGAAGAAATGAATAACCTACAATCTAGAGTTTAGCAGACAAGTAAAGGCAACAGATTATTTTTATTACTATGGGATTCGGTACTCAGAAAAGAAGCGATGATTATCAGGCTTAGATTAAACTTGAACTCTAATAAAAAACAATAATTCTGGCCTATTAGATATACTTATGACAAAAACCAAAATAGATTAACTACAGTTATTGGAAACCGCGCATTTTGACAAATTCTTGCAGTTGCTCTCTTGAAGGTTTCTCGTGATAAAAGTTGCTTTTGCTGTTTAGAGCTAGCCTTACAAATCAAACATAACTTATCTAGAGTGTGTTACCTTTGCGAGAATACGTGCAAACGAATATTTTGAATTAGACTCATAAATATTTATGTACGGCTAATGTGAACTTCATGTGTTTAAATCAGTACACACATGCAAGTGTGACCTCTAATATTAACTATAGTGTCCGCGAACTAAACAAACAAACAGTCCTTATTTTCATTTTCCTGTTGCCTGCACAAGCAATCACTGAAGCATAACCGTGGCATTCAATTAACACCATGAGCAAAGAAGAAAATGGCTTTTTGTTTGACAACGGGCCGGGATAAACCAACACGACCGCAACCCGCAACCACTGTAGCGTTAACCTGATTTTCAACTGCACAGCACTACAACTTCATTACAATTTGTTTACGTGGGCAAATTAAAAGCCATTGTAGCCAACAATAGGGTTCGAGCTAAATGATTTCATTTGCTGTAAAAAATAATATTTGACTGGTTTGACTATTCAAAAGGGTGGTGTAAAACATGGTAGAATGGTACAAAAAACATGTGTTATTTTCTGAACACTATACACTTATCCAAATACGCGTACACTTGATATCCGCAGATAGCTTGTTACTGTAATCCCGTATCTCTACATCAAAACCTTTTCCATCCAATCCATACTTTTTCTCCAAAAAAACGAGCTTCCACTGTTGACTTTGCTTCATGAATACCAAGGTCTTTTTCTGTAAGCTATCTGTTCCCTGAGGTCTCGAGAAAATAAACTGTTTTCGAAACCGGTCATCAAAGTACCATAAAATGTTCATACCATTCATTTCAAGTCTTTTTTGTTTGTCAACCCTCTTTAGAACTGTTTCTCTAGTGTCACTGTTCCTATACCCTCGTTTGTACTAAGTATCTAAGAGGAAGGGAAATTTTTCGAGGTTATGTCGGTAGCCCTGACCGACCTTTTCCCCTTAATAGCGTAGAGGACCCAGATTACGCAATCTCGCCATTAGTTACAATGATTAATTGGAGTAGTGTACACAACATGCTTTTGCCGTTAAAGCATTTTACAAAAACAATGACAGTGCGCCAATTCTACGTAGGAAATCTGCGCTGTCACAGTAGTATTCTGTCAGCACATGCAGTTAACACAAGGGTACGGAAATACGTCCAGCTCTTCAGGCGTACGTCAGACAACCAGACAACATCACTGCGTTGTCAAGTCTACCCTGCGCTCTTGACAGCGAAGATTGTGGCAGATGTCTTTCCAGTTTTATATAAGATTCTATTGTGTATTTCCTTTGTTTAATCCTTTGTGCGTAAGCTTCGACGTACGAGAGCCGGTTGAAAAGTTCGCGGAGTGCCATCTACAGCTCAGTGGTAGAACTAAAATCTTTCGTGTGCTGCAAGACGTGTTTCGCGTAAACACCTGTTAAATTCGAGATAAATCTATCAATTTGTTCACTCTTTACCAGCTGTTTGAAATTTTCCTGTCACACGTGTTTTTTTAAATGCACAAAATCAAACATCGTGTTGTGACGATTTCTCTGTTAAAAACGTTTTACCGCCAATGGAAAATCAAAACGAAATTGTAAATGTTTTTAGGAGATGCTGCACCTTTAGAAACAACGGTAAGTGGGGCACACTCGAGTTTAAACGTGGTCGTACACGCATTGAAGACGTTCCCGGCAGTGGACGTTCAAAAATTGCAACAAAAAAAGACATTACTGAAAAATCTCATAGGGTGTTGGAAAACCGCAGATTGAGGCGTGGATCACAGGCTTGAGCTGAAATCACAGGTGTCTCATATGAGCGTGTGCATCATACTTTAACTCAACAAGAAATTGGTGTAAAAAAGCGTTGTGCAAGATGGCTGCCGCATCTGGAGTTTTTGCATTTTTGGGGGAGTCCAGTGCGGAGTTCAATGCTCGTACGACCACGTTTAAAGTCAAATGCCTACGTACAAACCGTTGGTTTTGGAAGTCGCAGCATCTTCTGACACAATTATAATTTCGTTCTGAATTTCCGTTGGCGCTAAACAATTTTCAACAGAGAATCACACCACGATGTTTGATTTTGTCCGTTTTTCAAAACACACATGACACGTCAATTTAAAACATCTTCTAAGTAATAAATAAATTAATAAAGACACCTGACCTTCCCTTGTCTCATGCACACATTCCCCCTCCCCCCTCGCCGTCACAACACAGATGTTCAAGATACGCCCTAAACAGATGTTCACCACCTACACTCCACTAACATCCTGTGTTCAGTAATTTCATTCACTCGCCTCTTTGACAATGGTTTAGTTAGTCGAAACAGCTGTCAGAGTTAATTAAAAAATTTGTGAAACTTACCAAGTGTTTTTATATATTTTACAAAACCTTTGTAATAAATAAATTGATAGATAGATTTGGAAATTAACAGGAGTTCACAGAAAATAAAAATCTTGCAGCAGACGAAAAACTTTAGTTTTACCGCTAAGCTATAGATGTCGCTCCGCGAACTTTTCAACTGACCCTCGTATGTCAGTGTTGCGGTCTTCCCTCTCGCCTGGCGTAAACCAACAGCAAATCAGTTAACTAGTCTGCTGGCGATGTTGAGTCTACCGCAACTGCACGTACAAAACGTTTAAAACAAGCGAATCAGTGGATTATGCGACTGCATTTACGACCGTCCAAGGAGCGCCGCTCTGAATATTTCAACTATGTACCAGATTGTAGTGCAGTGATACGTGTTCAAGTGTTGTTCCCTGGGTTTTGTTGGGCTCCTGTTTGCTGGATATGTTCTACTCAGTTAGTAAAGCACTTTTGACGAACAGTTGCAATTAAAATTAAGTAACGGTTTCGTCATCGTTTCTACTGCTTATTCTAAACAATGTAAAAATCACATGAGGAAAAAATCGGAACTGTGTAGGATACAGTAATGCCATTATGCGTTCATACGCGATATAGAATACAGGGCGCATGATTCTCACAACAAACGTATATGTAAAGGTTTTGTAAAATTTATAAAAAAAACACTTATGAAATATTTATGAAATACACTGTGCAGAATGCGATGCTATTTATATCGGACAATGTGGCCGTGCTCTGAAACATCGCATTTCTGAACATAAGAAGGCGATTTTAACCAATACATCTAATACAGGTTTTGCAGATCATTGCTTACAACACAATGACTTCATAGACACAAAAAACATAACACTACTCCACAACATACAAAAAGGTAAAAAAATTGATTTGTTAGAAATTTTAGAAATTAAAAAAGCAATAAAAATAACAAAAATTTAACCAATGAACAGACTGAATTTTGTGTATCCCCTTTATTAAAATCTGTTATTCAGTTTAGTTTATTTTATATTATTTTGATTGTTCATCATTATTTTAAATTTTGCATTCATTTTATATTTAGTTCTGTTAATTTTATATTTAGTTCAGTTAATTTTATATTTAGTTCAGTTAATTTTATATTTTGCATTCATGAGTGTATTTAGTTTTTAAAGACACCTGACCTTTCCTTGTCTCTTGCTCACCCCCCTCGCCATCACAACACAGATGTTCCAGATACGCCCTAAACAGATGTTCACCACCTACACTCCACTAACATCCTGTGTTCAGTAATTTCATTCACTCGCCTCTTTGACAGTGGCTTAGATAGTCGAAACAGCTGTCAGAGTTAATTAAAAATTTGTGAAACTTACCAAGTGTTTTTATATATTTTACAAAACCTTTGTATTAATATGTTTCACCAAGTGCCCAACGAGTCATCAGTTAATATCGTGGAAACTTATATGTTATGAGAACAGTAGGTAAATGATTTTAATGTTTGTTTTTTCTGTACACACTATTATTTTCTCCTACGTTTATTTACATTTTGATTGAATGAAGACATTTTTGAGATCATTTCTGATCTGGTCATTTCTTTTCTCATCTCTTCCTGCACCCTCTCCCCCCAAAAAATTAAGGGACTTCATTTCCATGGCTTGTATGCAACTCACGTCTTTCTTAGTCAATATTCTATAGTTTAACACTGGGCCAGACATGACCTTATCAGTGGTGGAGGGGGGGGCTTCTTGTAAGGTTTTCACTGTTTTTATCACTGTGTCGTTCGAGGATTGAAATTTATGGAATTTTGTTTTTATAAACCGCCAAAACAGAAGAAAATAGTCTACACTATGAAACAAATGGGAGAAGATTCGTCGGTAGACACAGAAAGCCGAACATGCCGCTAGAGTTATATTCCATGAAAGGAAATTGAGAAATTCAACAAAATACACCACCATTACCATCGTATTATCGATTTTAAGATTTCATAAATATACACCTATTATGATTATTAAATTTAATTAAAGAAACATAGGGCTATACTACAAAGGCCAGCGGGTATCACTGTTACAAACTCTCGATTTTAAAATAACAGTCAATTTGCTGAACAGTTACACATGCTGTGGTGTAGGCGTGTGCCCTCTTGCATTTCTGTATGTGTTTGTTATCACAAATTTCTGTTATCTGGGCGGTAATAAACGTGTAAACAAAGTGTTAATCCCGCATACGGTCTACTAGTTTTTATTAAAAATCCAACAGGAGTTCAATTACACTGTATCTTTCTTTTATTAACGGAAGTTATATAGAGCCAGCATAACACAGACATTACAGTAGGTTATCAAAAGTCAAGATATGCGATTATTAAGACTAATACTTTTGCATCTGAATAAGATTCGCAAGCGCGCGAGAGAGTGTGTGTGTGTGTGTGTGCCTGTGTCTGCGTGTGTTTTGTTAAATAGTGACTGCAATTTTGAAATTTTCTTGCAGCTTTGTCATGAATATAACTAGTGTGTCATGCAAACGAAATTTTTTATCAGCGCACACTATATTTACGCATCATCACAGACTAAAAGTACAAGGAATGTTGGTAAATAAAATAATAGTATCTAATTTTATGTGTAACCGTCTCTTGTACATCTTCGTAGAATAGGCATGTTATTAAAATTTTGTTTAGTTCTTGTTTTATGATTATTAAATCAATTACTTTTCTATTTCTTTTATAAATTTGCTAACTGCTATAATTTTTATTCGACTAAGCTTTTCGTCATCACTGACATCATCAGGTCTTAAAAAACCTGATGATGTTTTTTAAGACTCATCAGGTTTTTTAAGACCTGATGATGTCAGTGATGACGAAAAGCTTAGTCGAACAATAAAAATTATAGCAGTTAGCAAATTTACAAAAGAAATAGTAAGGATGGCTGCTAATTTAAACAATACGAACAATTACTTTTCGTTTGGCATTGCATATCTTCTTAATTTCTTTCTCAATCCTATATTAACATAATATTTCATCTCCTCCGTTTTCTTCCCTTATCCTTAAATATTTAATTCTGCTTCACTTTCTCCTCATTATTGTTACTGTCCTCCTGTTAATTTTTGTACCTTTTCTGTCTCCTCGTTATTATTTAGTTTCTATTTTTCTTTAGGGTTCTTGATTTATCTTCTCCTCCTAGTTTTTCCCCTTATCACTTCATCATTATTTTGTATTTTACTTCTTCGTGTGTCAATCTTCCTTTCCTTACCAACTGCTTCTTTTCGTATTTCTTGTTCATGCCCCTTTTCTTCTTTGTTTTTCCTCAATTTCTCGTTTTTGACAAAATACGTGATAACACATCTCCTTCAAAAAAACATAGACTATGAAAACGTTATTATTTTGCCACACTATAATTATATGAGGTTAGTTTACTGTGCTCTTATGTGTCTTCTTATGTTAGATGCAACAGCGTTCTCTGGTCATGGTTCTCACAGCTTTCTATGCTGTCGCGTACGACGGTGTGAGGAACGCCAGACACTTCACCAACCTGTGGGTAGTCCACATACCCGGTGGGCCAGAAGAAGCGCAGCTTGTTGCCACCAAGTTTGGATACGACTACGACGGCGAGGTAAGACGTGCAAAACACACTTTATGTTCCAATGATAATGTGATGTATTTACAATATACACACACTTATTGCTTACCAATGGTACCTATAATCTCAGTCTTCTATTGCGGTGTATTCATTGTTCATAACCTAAAGTTACCATACCACGTCTTCTACGTACATGGTATGGTATCTTTAGGTTATGAATAGTCAATATACACCACAGTGGAAGATTGACTTTATGTTCGTTGCTAATGTCGTTATGTAGTGTAAACATTTACACAGTGAAATGCTTCGTTTCATGTACTTTCTGTTTAGGCTACTCAGGTGAATAGGCAATGGTCTATTGTTGAACGAGAGAAGCAATTACTATACCGTTTGGAATTTGTCTGTCTGCCTATCTATCTGTCTGTTTGGAATATGCCTCAAGATAATATTACAAGGCATCGACTGATTGTTGTAAAACTTGGCAGGCGTGTCGATACATTTATCCTACAGAATTCTATTGTTCTTGAGATCGATCCTCCAAAAAATAGGGTTGCGGGAGCCAAAACTGTGACTTCAGAAATAGATGAAAAATCACAAAAGTCCATGTAGGGTACCAAATTTAAGGAAATTTTAAATATAGTCTGAATGTAGCGTTTATTTTTTAATATTTCAGAACTTTAGGACGTCACGACCCTAAAAAGTAGGTGACAATTTTAATAGAATCGCAAAAATTCATGCGGCGTATCATATTAAAGAAAATTGTAACCAAAATCTGAACGTACGTAGAATGAAATTTTAGATATTTAAAAATTTTAAGACCCTAGGGCACGAAAACGAGATTATAATTTTGAAAAAATGTACATATCATTCCGGGAATCAGACTAAGTAGAATTTTAACACATAAACAAATATATGAAATTCCTAATGTTTATTGTATGTGTGTCTGCTATACAATGGTTATTTTACTAAACAAACTGAATAGTGTAAACGGAATTTTCGTAATTTTTCTGATAACAGACAATTTTCTAATATCAGAGTTTTTCTTATATTATAAATTATAATATATTTAATATTTATGATGACTTTACCTCAAGATGTTTTCTTTCCTTATTTGGAACATGTTTCGGGACGCTTTGTGTTCCCATCCTCAGCCTTCCTAATTTTGAATCTTGTGTGTTGGTTGGTTGTTGTTGTGGTTTCCTGTTGGTCTTTGGCACTTTAAATTGTTATTTTTTTTAACTCCTAAAGGCAATGCCTTGCCTTGTCGCTGTAGCCACGTCACTCTATCCCTTGCGATATTCTTCATTTCTCCATAGGACCCACTATTCACGACACTCATTGTGCTGCGGAAGTATGCAGTTCTTGGTCTTCCTTTGGGCTTCTTCCCCACTACTTTGCCCTCAAAGATGTTAGTTAAAAAAGCACTATGTCTGATCACATGCCCTATCAACTTAATCTTCCTCACCTCTATACTCCTAAGCAGTGTTCTATTCTCATTTATTTCCTCTAAGATCTGTTCATTCGTCTTCCTATCTGTCCAACTAGTTTTTGTCATTCTCCGCCAAATCCACATCTCCATTGCCTGAAGTCTGTCACTCTCTACCTTCCCTAAGGTACACGATTCACACCCGTAAGTTAAAACACTCCATACAAATACCTTAACAAACTTTTTCCTTGTTTCAATACTAATATGGTTGTTTGTTAATAAGTTCCTTTTGCTCTGGAATGCTTGTTTTGCCAGAGCTACTCTCCTCTTAATCTCTGCCAGACACTTATTCCCACTTGTAACTATGCTACCCAGGTAACAAAATTCAGTAACGTGCTCCAATATTGTGTTGTTCAACATAATGGTTGATTTAATGTCTTCTCTTTTTTTACTTACAACCATTATTTTAGTTTTCCTAACATTTATCCTCAATCTCCAAGCGTGAAGAATTTTGTTAAACTACCTAACATTCGGGTCATATCCTTTTCTGAGTCAGCCATCAGTACAATATCATCTGCGAAGCGAATACTGTGTATCCGTTCCCCATTTATTTTAATTCCCCTAGAACTCCTTTTCATCTGAGTTACAACATCTTCTATAAACAAATTAAACAAGTACGGTGACAGTGGGCAACCTTGTCTTACCCCTCTTCTTATTATTGCTTCCTTTTTACATCCATTTATGTCTATTTCAGTACTTTGCAACCTATAAGTATTGAAGATTACCCTTCTAACTTTCCAGTCAAGTCCTGACTTCCTCATAGTTTGAAACAACAGCTTCCAATCAACATTGTCGAACGCCTTCTCGAGATAAATTGTTATTATTGTCTTTAATTGTGGTGTATATATTCGTATTTTGTGTATTTTCGATGTTGAGTGCTTTAAAAATTGTGTCATGTTTTATATTGATTTGTATTTGTTCAGGTATTAGTTTGTTTTGTGTTTTATGTTTGTATATTTGTAAATTTCCTAAATGTTCATTATGGTGCCTTTGTGTGGTATGTGTTTTATTAGTGTCATGTTGGTTATGTCTGGTAATTCATGACCAGTGTTTATTGCATGTGTGGCCAAATTAGATTTATATATTTCTGGTTTTTTGTATGCGTTTAGCTGTTCAAAGTAAGGTTTTTCCAGTTGTTTCTTTGTTTGTCCTATATAGCATTTATTGCAGGCTTTGCATTCAACTTTATATATACCAATGGTTGTTGTATTATCTTTCTTGTGTGGTTTATTTAGGAAACATTTTCCAAATAAAGAAAAAAATCTTGAGGTAAAGTCATTATAAATATTAAATATATTATACACATCAAGAAATAAACTCTAGCAAAAAATGTTTGAATTATAAATTATAAATAGTATAATAATAAGTTACAATTTATCTACTTAGTTCAAAATAGTGAGCGAGTTCTGCAACTAGGAGAACTTACTAGTTATCACATTTTATCCAAATTGTTGTAATTCTTTAGCCAGGCGACAGTCAGTAGCTACGACAGACCTCCTTCAGTGAGGGACTTGATTATTTCAGCTGGTAATTCATCGTTTCGTCCAGTTTTGATCTTGCTGGATTCGCTCAATACGTATTCTAAGGTAGCGATGTCAGTGCTTTTCGATTATAGGCCTATCTCCCAGCCAACCGCGTGACAGGTCACTTGTTCTTACCACTGAAACGGTTTTTTCAGTGGTAAAAAAATCCTGTTGAAAATTTCATGCTGCGTTCGTCTTGTACATAGCGTCTGATTTGACCCTCAATCCAGCGGATTGTAGTCTGAACAATCGTACGCAAACCGTAATGTCGGACTGAAAAAACAATCGTACAATAACACTACAGTGCAATAAATGTCTTCAAAACAAAACAAAGCGAATGATAAACCCAGTTGGCGGATGGTGCTACAGTTGCAGAGTTGCGCAACCACCAATATAGAATAACTAAACTACAAAATAATAGACTAAAACATTAAGCAGCTAAAAGTATCATAAATTTCAACGGAGAGCGTATTAGATCCTACGCGGAAAATGTTCGCATACAACTGAAACGTGGCGCGCAGGCTGGTGGTTGTAGGCCGTTTGCAACTTGAAAAGTAGGCCTATTATTTGGCAGAGCTTACTACGCAAACATATGGGTGGACGTGCGCTACTCTTCACTACTGTTCTGTGTTCCCAATGTTAGCTAGGCGGTTGCAAAACGTCTGCAACGCTCCACTAGTAGCGCTGTATAGCAACTTTGTGTCATGAAGTCAGCACAGCCTTCTTGATTTATAAGTTATGTCACGTTTAGTGTTTTTCGTTGGTTCAAGGTGAACGTTATCTGTTGTTTGAGGTTATAAAATTAAAGTAATAAATTTGTATAACTGTGATTATGATAGCTTAATGTCTTTTAACCTATTTCTCATCCAAATACCAACTACTGCAACCACCAAATTTTGGTACCACCAGCTGCCACCGGTTAAACCCCGCGAAGAAAAATTGTATACGGTTGGCTGCACTTCTTATAACTTATTAAATATACAATACGCACAGAGCTTTGCAATTAATTATGACTTTTCATATTAAATAATTGATAACAAGGAATCTGGAATTTTTGTACGGCGTATGTTTCCGCCTATATGGATGTCTGCGATTTGAAGCATTTGGTCTCTAAGTTTTTAATAGGTATCGACAATTTGTTGTTGTCCAACCAGAAATCTAGTTGTTTGCGAGGCGACTGGGTGCTGGTGGAAAGAGACTGAAGCGTTTGATCTGCTGCTGTACCTATAGCTGTGGTACCAATACCTCGGGGCATGTCAGGTGGGGGTTTGGGGTAGCAAATGTCACTTCCAGGAAGTACCCGGTGGTAATGTCTTGTATCAGTATGTAGGTCTGTTTACTTTAAACTCTCCCGAAGTGGTAAAGTTCCAGCTAGTTTTGTTAAAAAAAATTTCTGCAAAAAAATGTTTGGTCCATTTGTAACCTCATTTATCTACTTCTAATTGTTTGTAATTATTTTTATTTTATAATAAATAATTTTATTGTAAATTAAATAATATGTCTGTAGTTATAGTCTTCTCCTATGAGCCAATTCCGGGAGAAAAATGGATAAGTACGTATTAAATTTGTTATTATTACAAAAAACATTTATCCCTGATTTTAATATTTACACATTAGTTTCAGACAAATTTTTTCAATTTTGTCTTGAAAAAAATAAAAGGTTTCTTGGTATATTTAATACAAATAAGTGTCAGTTTTTTGTAATTACTGAAAAAAATTATTTTTGGATATATTCCCTTTTCCAAATCTGCGACAAAAGTACAAAAAACCCTACCCTTGTACATTCTGCTATACATGTACAAAAAAATTCAGGAAATTCATTCTCAATACAAATAAATGCTGTTCCAAAACGTGAAATTGTTAAAGACAGAAGCGATAAATTTTTATATTAATATATTGTGAATTTTAGAGTACTTCAAATGAAAGTAGGTCTCAATTGTGATAAATAAACCAATAGTAGAACTAGGAAGAACCAGCAATGTAGAAAAGTAGTGACTTGAAAGTACTGATTTGATAGGTTGAATTTTTCCTGCTTTTCCGTGAACGATATTGGGACAATAAAACTGACGATAGTCTTACAGTTTATAAACGATTAATAATAATGTCCATCAAGAAGACGCACAGATACCCAATTTAATATAAGCCTTTACTTAATAGAAATGTCAGTAGATAAACCAAAATTATAGCGTTTCAGAGATAACAACCAAATGTATGGACGACTTATGTTTCTCTCGCCCGTTATAACATTTTGAGTATAAGATTTTCCTTTACACTGTACCAATATGCAATACACCATAAACCCACCTTTTTTTCTAGTGGAGTGCACCAATTTACTGTGACTTCTAAAAAACAACAGAGGCTTTCCCTTCACCCGATCTCGGTGAACTCCGTATTTCACAACTGTAATATACGGATCACTTTACAAGCACATTCTTGGAAACTATAACACCACTATACCCAAGGCTTTCCCTTCACCCGATCTCGGTGAACTCCGTATTTCACAACTGTAATATACGGATCACTTTATAAGCACATTCTTGGAAACAATAACACCACTATACCCAAGGCTTTCCCTCCAGCCGATCTCGGTGAACTCCGTATTTCACAACTGTAATATACGGATCACTTTACAAGCACATTCTTGGAAACAATAACACCACTATACCCAAGGCTTTCCCTCCAGCCGATCTCGGTGAACTCCGTATTTCACAACTGTAATATACGGATCACTTTACAAGCACATTCTTGGAAACAATAACACCACTATACCCAAGGCTTTCCCTCCAGCCGATCTCGGTGAACTCCGTATTTCACAACTGTAATATACGGATCACTTTACAAGCACATTCTTGGAAACAATAACACCACTATACCCAAGGCTTTCCCTCCAGCCGATCTCGGTGAACTCCGTATTTCACAACTGTAATATACGGATCACTTTACAAGCACATTCTTGGAAACAATAACACCACTATACCCAAGGCTTTCCCTCCACCCGATCTCGGTGAACTCCGTACTTCACAACGGCAATATACGGATCACTTTACAAGCAAATTCTTGGAAACAATAACACCACTATACCCAAGGCTTTCCCTTCACCCGATCACGGTGAACTCAGTATTTTACAACGGCAATATACGGATCACTTTACAAGCACATTCTTGGAAACCATAACACCACTATACCCAAGGCTTTCCCTTCACCCGATCTCGGTGAACTCCGTATTTCACAACGGCAATATACGGATCACTTTACAAGCACATTCTTGGAAACAATAACACCACTATACCCAAAGCTTTCCCTCCACCCGATCTCGGTGAACTCCGTATTTCACAACGGCAATATACGGATCACTTTACAAGCACATTCTTGGAAACCATAACACCACTATACCCAAGGCTTTCCCTCCACCCGATCTCGGTGAACTCCGTATTTCACAACGGCAATATACGGATCACTTTACAAGCACATTCTTGGAAACAATAACACCACTATACCCAAGGCTTTCCCTCCACCCGATCACGGTGAACTCAGTATTTTACAACGGCAATATACGGATCACTTTACAAGCACATTCTTGGAAACAATAACACCACTATACCCAAGGCTTTCCCTCCACCCGATCTCGGTGAACTCCGTATTTCACAACGGCAATATACGGATCACTTTACAAGCACATTCTTGGAAACAATAACACCACAATACCCAAGGCTTTCTCTCCACCCGATCTCGGTGAACTCCGTATTTCACAACGGCAATATACGGATCACTTTACAAGCACATTCTTGGAAACAATAACACCACTATACCCAAGGCTTTCCCTCCACCCGATCTCGGTGAACTCCGTATTTCACAACTGTAATATACGGATCACTTTACAAGCACATTGTTGGAAACAATAACACCACTATACCCAAGGATTTCACGGCCGACATCAACTGTATTGGAATATACAGTAATTGACTTATCTCCGCCCTGTTAGGCAGTGGTCCACTCCTACCGCTACGAACAGACGTTTTGGCCTTTCCACTGAAGGCCATCTTCAGTATACAAACGATTCGGGAACTGGCACGGGTCTTCACCAGTTAACCAGAGTTTTGTAGTAGAAGATTCCAGCTAACCTCAGTATTGTGAATCTTGTACCACAGTACTGCGATTAACTGATCAGGACCCGTGCCAGTTCCCGAATCGTTTGTACACTGAAGATGGCGTTCAGTGGAGAGGCCTAAGCCTCTGTTCGGAGCGGTAGGAGTCCCGGGCACGGCTTAATAGCCTGAGGGTAAGTCAATTACTGTATACTCCAACACAAAACCACCACTACTTGTATATTTTTCACAATACAATCAATAGTAGGGAAGTCATTTTAACTCAGCGCTTCAGAGTTGAATGCATCTCTGTGACAGAAAAGCCAATCGCACAAAATGTGTAAATAATGACATCACTTATTGTCTGCTGAATTACTGTGAATACAATTTCGAAACCCCGTGATCCACCCTGTACTGTAAACGCTTGTACCAGCGCCTCGGTTATGGGGTACAGGGACGCTGATTTGTCGCGGATTTTAAGTGGGTTTCAAATTATTTGTTTTGATGATGAGAATTAAAAAACGGGTAGAATTAAATACAGACTGAGGAGAGAGATATTTCAGTAACGCTTTACAGTAGCAAGAATCCAATTGAACGACAGTCTCAAAATACTGAACTCGTGCAACAGACTAGAGTAAATCTATTTAGTTTTTCTTTAACTTATTAGCAAACAAAATATATACTTTTAAACCAAATATTCCAATATTATTGTACTGAAATAGCGTACAACTAAACAGATGAGGTACTTTAGTTGTACCTCAGAAATTAGTAACAAAAGTTAGTATACATTTTTTCAACTGTGAGGGTGAAGAAGGTGTACTCAGTCTTCAGAAACTGACTTTACTTAAGTCCTTAAATTCTTAGGTGGAACATGGGGCCTCGACGAAATTTCTCCAGCGTGTTCTGTTCATTTCCAGGGTCTTCACCTCCCTCCATGTCTTGTTGACACCAGCCAGCTCTCTTTCTATAGTCCTCGTCCAGGTGTTCCTCGGTCTTCCACGTCTGCGGCTACCTTACGGATTCCAATTCAGTGCCTGTCTAGCGATATTGTCTGGTGGTCTTCTCAAAGTGTGACCGATCCACCTCCATTTTCTTCTCTGTATCTGTTGTTGGATGGTACTCTGACTTGTGGCCTCGCATAGATCTCTGTTCGAAATGGTCTTAGGCCACCAAATTCTCATTATGTACCTCAGGCAACGGTTTATGAAAGTCTGTAACCTTGTAGTGATGTCCTTTGTCACTTTCCAGGCTTCATATCAATACAGCAACACCGATTTGACATTTGAGTCAAATATTCTGAGTTTTGTCTTCCTGCGTATATGGGGTGATCTCCATACTGGTCGTAACTGTGCAAATGATTTATACGACTTATCACATCCCTAAGAGCACCTCCATCCTGACTAACCATGCCACCCATATAGCAAAATTCCTTAACCCTATCTATAACTCTTCCGCCTAGTATCAAATCAGAATTATTTCTACTGTTAATACGCATTTCCTTGGTCTTTTTGTTATTTATCTTTAAGCGTACTTGTTTGTCTTCTATGTTCAGATCGTTCAACTTAATTTCCATGTCTCGTAGGCTTTCTGCAAGAAGGCACAGGTCACCCGCATGATCCAGTTCCTCCAAACGACTATTTAAGCCCACTGAATCCTCCGTTTCCTATTTGTTGTCTCGCGCAACATGCTGTCCAGCGCTATGATAAACAAGATATGGGACATAAGACATCGGTTTCTTACTCCCGAATTAACAGCAAAAGGTCAGAAACTGAGTGAATTCTTATTCGCAAACTAACGTAAACAATTAAATATGAAATTTATTGTTTCTATTAAATGTGGACAGACGGGATTCAATTGTAGGGAACTGCGTCATCAACTTCCATAGTAATAACAAACATTTTGCAGTCTAAAATGCTTAGAACCATCACCAATGCGCCATATTAAATATCCAATTTATTACTTATGTAGTTGAAAAACACACAGAGACCTTGTATTATTAGTGCCAAATAGTGAAAGGTTTATTAATAAGTTACAATTTCACGATACCGTGAAACAACGCCAGCATTGGAAATAACATTCTCTTGTTAATTGAATACTGCGACGACAGAAGCAGGCTAGAAGTTAAGATACTGTCTAGGATTCTTCCAGTTTATACAGTTTTCAAATTTACTGGTAGCATTTATAACAGTTTTTCTGAACATAAGCACATTCTAATAAACGCTGAAAAGGACACGTGAAAAGTGTTCAGGGAGTTAGCGCTTCAATATCAGAAGAACGAAATTTGATTAATATTGTGTGTGTGTGTGTGTGTGTGTGTGTGTGCGTGCGTGCGTGCGCGCGCGCACGAGAGGGAGTAAAATAATAAAAGAAACGAAATAATAATAATAATCGCTACATACAAATAATATACGTTTAATATACGTTTAATAATTATAGTTTCAATAAAACAATGTATTCTTAATCAACTAAACGCTATGCAACTCACCGTCTCTGGCTTAAGTAAATGTCTTCACAATACAACTGACATGTTTCGGGACACTTGTCCCATCCTCAGAATTCTCCAGGTTCATCCTGGTATGAACCAGTGCGCTGTCGGTTGCCGTGCGGTGTACACCGTAAAACTGTTGTGCGCGTAATTTGTGTATTGTAATTGTGTTTTATATTTATGTGGATTTTAATATTTTTTTAAATATATTGACGACTGTGCCATCGTATGATGGTTTGAAGAGACATTTTTAAACATTCTGAGGATGGGACAAGTGTCCCGAAACATGTCAATTGTATTGTGAAGACATTTACTTAAGCCACAGACGGTGAGTTGCATAGCGTTTAGTTGATTATAAAATACGTGGCTTGGACTATAAGCGGATTTATTCCATTTACAATAATGTATTCTTAGTTAATGATATTATATAATTATATTTAATTGTACTTAATAAAGTTGATAGTTTAAAATAAATGTCATTGTGTATGGGCTTTTGGCTCAGGCAATTTGTCAGGCCAACTGAAAGAGTTCAAATATATATTGCTTTCAAATTAGAAGTCGAATGCCGTCAGTATGAATCTTCTTTTTCTTTTTAATCAACTGGTAGATGACATAATGGACTTAACTGTTGTTGGGCTTACGTAAAACGTGCCCACTTAACAGTTTTTAGAACTAGTCATTGGTTTTTTGTGCAAATGTAACCGTTAAAAACCATGCCACTTTCCCGGAATCATTATGAATTTCTTAGAAAGATTACTTCTCTGTGCAAATTTCACGACATACACCACAATCTCCGGGAAATTGGCACTACGTGTAAATGTCACATCTTCAAGATATATAGACGTCTCTGTTTATTAATTTATTTCACTACATCAAAATAATAATTCTTGGTAAAGCTATAGGGTAGACCAATATTTCTGGGAAGAAAGAAAGACTGACTAACCTTTAAGTTGGAATTACAATAAGGATAAGTAATCAGAGCCGCAGACGATGCACAAAAGGGTACTGGTGTCAGCGTAACACACAAGGTTGACATTGTCGTACTCTCCACACGCAGCTTGTTCAACGCACATTCTCCTCCATCGATTTCATTTGAATTGCTATACGTATTAATTAATAAAAAATATCAGGGAACACGATGGTGTACATAGATTGCACGTGGACGTTACAACACAGTATTATAAATAACGCGCAATGCAACCCACCACATATCAGCAGCACCTTATCTAATTTTCCGCAGTCCGTGATGTATTTTGTGTTTATTACCTCTCATAAACTGTCTAAGTAAATTATTTTTTCTGCAATAATTCAACCAACCCCTGTTGTTTTTTACACAGTAGGTGACGTCAAATGGTCCCGAAATGATAACACATTTGTACAGCTGTCAAGTATATGTTATATGTAGTTTACTTAGCTTAGTGAAAGATTTAGAATCCAACATGCATTGGGTTTCTTATCCAACAAACGCTTTAAATCTAATATCTATTCGCATCGTCTGCAGTGCTACAAATTGCTAGCTAAATTATAAGCGTTGTTTTGAACTCTATGGACCCTTCTCAGTGTTGGCCGTGAGTCGTTTTAATCCGACTGTCGTTTTTGTTTCCACAGATTGCTATGCCTTCTTTCAACATCCGCTATTTTCTTTACTATTCCCTAACTTTTATTCTTTATTTCCAAACCATCACTATAATAGATTTTAAATATTCTATGCTACACTCACTTGTTGCTCACACCAAGTGTAGCATAAATTATTTAATCTCTAATAAAATTTGTAGTTTAACCATTGTAAATATTCATATCAACCTGGTTGGTTTTCCACATTGTCTTTACTCTTCCGCTAGGTTTATCTTGCTTCTTATCTACTTGCTTCTAATTAGGTCTTTTCATAACAAGCTTAATAAACTGTTTTGTCTTCAATGAAAAATTTCCATACGTCTCGTTAGTTCCAGATCAAATTTCCAGGTTTTGATAGTTTATTATTATTAATAATATTTACTCGAAACTTTCTACTTCTTCAAAATTATAATTTCTTTCTTATGGACACTCTTCTCTCCTCTACTCAGACATTCTCCTTTTCTATAAAACCTTCAAAACCTCTTATTTCCCTTGTGGCCAAAACAATACCGTCCATATGGGACACAGCCTAATCGGTACGGCATTCTGAATTATTTCCCTTTCATAAGAAAACTTACAAAATATTAAAAATCTATTTAGCGGAGTTTATTTTTCTGAATCTTGTAATGTATTATCTGATCAAGATTCAGGCATAGTGTTTGAAAACTATGAATCTTGTACTGTATTATCTGATCAAGGGCCTAGGTAAATAGGCAATGATTGCCATCTGAGCGGTTCATACACTCATGCGTCTAGGTAACTGCGACTAGTAATTATCAGGTACGAGATACGAGACCAGTAATTAATAGCAAAGGAGAACAGATGTAAAATTTGTAAGTCCAAAAAGAAAGATAAAGATATTCTGTGGGAAAGATACTGTCTGTTTCAAGATATGTTTGTCTGCTGTGTACGTGAACAAGTAAAGCACTTCAAATACTGACGTCGTGTAACGTCTTTTACGGGTTTGATAGGAATATTTTAAATAAGCTAGCTATACTATCTAGAATGTGTGGTATAATAAGTAACACTCTAGGCAAGCATTACAGAAAGGTAACACGGCTGACGATTGCGGTACCAGCGTTATTATATAGGCGTGATATATGGATGATTAGACAGTGTGATCCGTGAAGGGTTCTCAGTTAATCCAGATCAAGTTAGGAATGATGTTCGGGAGTAGCACGACATTTTCTCCGTAGTCGAACAAATTATTTTAATCATAATCATATTTTAATCACACGATCATGTGTAAGGCGACAGGTCGCCTAAGTTGTCTCCCAGTACAAACATTTTGGAAGACGCAGATTGACCGTCCTAGGAAGAGGTGAATTATGGAACCGAAACATTCGTAAGGAATAACCCATTAAGTTAACGACGGCAAAAAATGGTTTATACGCTAATAATTCTGGAAGAGCATCCAGGTAGAAAAACTCTCCTTATCCGTAACCAGTGACTAGTACTCTCTTGAGCCATCCACTTATCCTGACCCAAAACTGCACTAAAGTTGGTATTCAATCTTCAGGACGTTTTCGGTTTAACCATTCCGTTTCGTGTAATTTGGTGTGGAATTGAGAACTAAATAGCATCCTCTTGAAAAAAACATTTTTTGCAGTTACTTTACAGCAAATAAATATTAACTCAGTGTGTATTTATCTTTAATGTATTTTAAAGTATATATTAACGTAACGATAAATTGATAACGAAAATAATAAAATAATAAATTTACTGGTAAAGTCAGTTACTTAGCTTTGCCAGTTCACTAAGAAATGTACGGCATTTCATAACTTTTATAAATTCAAATGGTGTTTCCTTTTAAGATACCGATTGAAGATACTGGTGTCATGGATTTGTTGGTTCTACATGCTTATGGGGTTTACAAGTCTTCCTGGATCTCTTATGTTATTGTTTCCTGGCTATCATCTTAACAAAAGAAATCTTCTTTAATATATTCCATTCTACAGGACGACATTTCAGTATTTTATTCTGAAATATGTACATTTCCTTAATGCTGAAGTTGGCAACGCTGTCCCAAATCTGTAAATCTTACATCCAAAATTTGAATTTACATACAAGTACCCTTATTTATGATTAGATGAGTCGACGCTCCTACAAAGGTCATTGTAAACAAAAAACAAGTTTGTGTGTGTATGTATGTGTGTGTGTGTGTTTTATTGAGAACATGCATTACGCTAAAACCAAATATAGGCCTATCATTTAATAAAACGACTATTTGGCAAAATTTCGGTAAACTAATTGCGCAACGTTTGACTGAATTAAATAAAAATTCAATAATAGACTATTGTTATTTTCATTAAATATCGGCGTCAATATGAACTTCTCTGTAAGGGGAAGCAAGTCGTGGTAATTTGTAATTGCTAATTAACACAGAATGACGGTTGTGACCGTTTGCGAATCTCAGGAATTAGCACAAAGGCACGAATTGTACCTATTCGCCAGCCAGTACTCTTATGTCATTATTGCATTACGTGTGTTTATTTCTAGAGCTGAATAATTATCATGCCTCCTACTTATATTATATGTAATAATGTAACGAATTTTTAGTAATGAACGTTCTTTGTTTAATAATACTATTTTCAGTATGTTTCTGTCAAGCGAGAATAAGAAGAATCATTTCTCCATTCAACCTAAAGTGACTGAATGTATGAAACTTAATTCTCAGGTTAGGCAATGTGGCTAAGAGTTATATATATATATATTTATACTTTGTGATGTTTTCAATTTGTTTCTTCTGCAAGTAGATAATTTGCATATTCTTTTTAACACCTGACGCACGTTTCACTGAAAAATATCAGTATCATCAGAGGTTTCTAAGTGAATTAAAAACAATCGAAATAATTCTATTAATATAAAATTAACGAATAATCGAATTTGTATCGATTATTACTGAAAACGCAATTAATAATGTAGAACAAGAAAAACAAGTAAAATAAGAACAGAAGCCTCAATGGAAATAATAAAATATATCAAAAAATATAATAACCAAAATCATCATATTAAAAATAAAAATAAACAAAATAAAACCATTATAACATAAAACAGAAACTAACGACTAATAACCTCACTTTAACTAAAGCTGATAAGAGTAATAGTACAATAGTAATTTCTCAGAAAGATTTAGACGATAAAACAGAAGAATTTATAGTTAATAATAATTGCATAACATTAAATAAAGATCCCACAAATAAATATCAAACACAAATAACAAATATACTAAAAAATAGTAACCAAATCATAAATCCTAAAGACTCCTTTAAATATAAAATGGATAATCCTTATGCACCAAAATTAAATTCTTTAATAAAATTACACAAAATCAATAAACCTATTAGACCTTTAATAAACGCTAGGACCGCAACAAATTATAAAATATCAAAATTACTAACTCATATCTTAAAACATAAAATTGAACTTCCAGCAAAACACAATATAAAAAATAGTATCGAACTCACGGAACAACTAATAAACGTAGAAGTAAACAGAAATACAAAATTATATTCATTCGACATATCAAACATGTATACAAACATTCCCATTGAATAAACTATAAATATTATAATAAATAATCTGAAAACAAATAACGAAAGTAACACATACATTAAACAGTTAACTAATTCTTTAAAAATAATTTTAAATCAAAATTATTTTCAATACAACAACAAATTGTACTATCAAACAGATGGCCTTGCTATGGGAGCCCCAACCTCCGCTATCATATCAGAAATCTTCCTACAAAAACTCGACGAACAAATAATAAATATAATAAAATTAAACGACCCATTAGGGTGTTATTTTAGATACGTTGATGACACTCTGTACATTTCCCAAAACAATGGTATAAATATAAATAAAATATTCAACTCCATAAATAATTTACATTCTAAAATAAAATTCACGTTAGAAGAAGAATCTAATAATAAATTAAATTATTTAGACTTAACAGTAAAGAAGAATGAAACAAATTTTGAATACGCAATATACAGGAAACCTTCTCAAACTGACTTAGTAATACAAAATACTTCTAATCATCCTCCCCAACACAAAATGGCAGTATTTAATTCCATGATTTACCGAATGCTTAGGATCCCATTAAATAACACAGAAAGAAACAAAGAAAGAAAAATTATCCAACAAATAGCAGTTAAAAATGGATACAAAATAAAAACTATTAATAAATTAGAAAATAAAATTAAACATAAAATCACTAATAAAATTCCTAAAAACACTACATTTAAAAATTCACCTATTAATAATAATATAAAATATACAACCTTCACTTATTACGGAAATATAACTAAAAAACTAAATAAAATATTTAAAGATACTAATTTAAAAATATCTTATAATACAGATAATATAATTTTTAATAAAATAAAACCTAAAACTAAATCCAATACTCACAATAAAAATGGAATATATAAAATAGAATGTCCAGATTGCAATAAATTTTACGTG
This sequence comes from Magicicada septendecula, assembly GCA_034769895.1. Taxonomy (NCBI): domain Eukaryota; kingdom Metazoa; phylum Arthropoda; class Insecta; order Hemiptera; family Cicadidae; genus Magicicada; species Magicicada septendecula. Next base: position 12,674,501 of record CM068375.1, read on the forward strand.
GGCCAGACGAAGAAAAAACTACGAGATAGATTCGTTCAACACCGCAATGCATATTTAAAACCAAATATTTATACATCTAATTTAGCCACACATTGTCTAAATAATAACCACCAGTTTCCAAACATTGAAAATATAAAATTAATTAAAAACATACAAAAAGGTCAAAAAATTAATATTTGGGAAAATCTTAACATTTACAAACACAATAACAATAATTTATTAATTAAAGAACAAACCCAAATAAAAACAAAACAAGACGATCTATTTAAAATTATAAATTTACTAAAAAATGAAAATAAAAATGAATAAAATATAAACAAAATTTCAAATATAACCGAGAAAACAGCTGCTGAAGAAAATAAACATTAAAACAACCGTTAACTAATCGACCTAAATCGATTATCAGTTACTTTATTTTACATTAAAATCGATACAAATTCGATTATTCGTTAATTTTATATTAATGGAATTATTTCGATTGTTTTTAATTCACTTAGAAACCTCTGATGATACTGATATTTTTCAGTGAAACGTGCGTCAGGTGTTAAAAAGAATATACAAATTATCTACTTGCAGAAGAAACAAATTGAAAACATCACAAAGTATATAATTACTGCAAGAAACATCGAGTTACTTATATAGAAAATTATATATATATATATATATATATATATATATATATATATATATATATATATATATATTTGCCCAGGGCGGTATGTTTGTAAATATTTAGCATAGAAAATATATGATGAACAGTTTTTAACAATATTATGCAGACTAAGAACTGTCAGAAAGCGTACACCTGCACCGCGAGTGAATACAGCGCTTGTGTGTTTGTGTGTGTGAACGCAATCTACGACAGGCAAGAGTCTACGATAGGATGATGCGTACGAATTCTCTGTAATCAGGTTTTAACCGGATAAAAATAAACTAATTAATACGTTTTAAACCTGTGAACAAAGACTTACCCTAATTAGAAAAACACCATTACATTAAGGAATTTTTAACGAATATAGTGATGTAAAAGTATTGCAGAAATTTGCAATAATAAAGACGCCAGGTAATTTAATGTTAATTACTAGTGTAATTAAATGGTAATTAATAAGTGTGTTATATGTGAGTGACCAGGAAAAACTTTCGCAAACGACGATATCGCTCGTGCTACGAGGATGTTTACATCATCGCAAAAATGAACCAAAAAGTGATTTGTAATTAAAAGGAGGCTTTGCACGAAGTGACAATATCTAACAGGTCGAAAACAGTCCTGGACTTGTCAGATTGCCGCCCAGTATAAATACCACCGACAATTTTCGGGCGGTCTCAGAGACTCAAGATATCTTCACACTTCACGCTGCTGGTCTGCCGACCGATCGACATCTTTACCACATACACCAAGACTTATGGAGGAACTCTGGACCATCACAAACAACAATCCGTCGAGACAGAGAACACAGCATCGACATAATCATCATCAAATTCTCAGGATTCAGGACACACACACACAAACACACACACACCCGCGCAACGGTAACGTCGGCAGTACGCAGGTGACGATTAAACAATTATATTTTTTTGTTTGTGAAAAGAACTCTCAAAAGGAAACTTATATATGAACAGTATAAGACTTAAAGTTTTAAATATAATCACTGTACATAAAAATAAATGGTAATTAAAGAAAATAATTTAATTTAACAAGAAAATTTAAAAATACTAATCTTCTGTTATATATTAAAATTTGTGTGTGTCAATAGAAATAAATAATAGGTTGGAAGTAAATGTTATATGTTTTATTTTGTTTATAGCAACAATTAATTTTATTCTTGAGATTGAAAATTATTTTTTTTTGTAAATGAGTTGTTATTATTTAAAATTTGAGTAAAAGTCAGACACACTGAAATAAAAAGGATTACATAATTTGTTTAACATGTCTGTTTAGCTAGTAAGATTATATGGTTGTTTATTATATATGTCATGAACAGCGTAGAAGGTTACATTGTATTTGTGTAAACTTATAAAAGAAAATATTTTTATTTATCTAAGATTCGAATTTTTTAATATTTGCATATTTTCTATTAATATTAATAAATCATAGAATGATTATTTTGAAACGGTTTTAATTAATTATTTCATGTCGACAACATCTCACTCCTCTTTGAAAATTATTTAATTATTGTGGAACTACATATACTTGACCCAAAGAAAATACAAAAAAAAATCGTGCGACCTGGCCGGTGTAATACACTTCATAGTTGCGTTGAGTACGTGGTAATGTATTTGTGTGAATTTTGGAAATACTTCTCACGTTGCAATATACTGTATATATACATAACTCAAAGTCTGAGGATTTATGTGTACAGAATACATGTCCACATCGTTATACCGATTGCCACCAAATTTTGCACAGGTAACCTTTGACGCAAGACGAAAAACACTGTCTAACTTGAAATTTTATATTTTGCCCCGTTCGCACGATTTAGACCTTTTTAATTATGTCTTTCCGTTGACGCGTATAAAGATGTCAAAAACACCATGGAGACCAGAATTAATTACCATAGTAACAAGTAAATAAACAAAAACTACTTAGCGGCATCGGAACTGTACATTTATCCATTCCTGCAGTACATTTTCGATGTTTTATTGTATCGATATATTACGATGTGGAAAGTGTACTAATTGTAAATTGTCCTGTTACATAATGTAAAGTGAAAATAGGTGTTGTTTTTCATTTGTGAGGTTAGGTGACAACGGTTTTTGGTTTTTAGTTTACTGGTTAAATAAATTAAATCCATGGTTGATGAAAACATAACGTTTAATGTGTTATACAGTCGTTCTAACACAGTAACACGTAAAATAAAGAATTTAGCGTTTTTTATTTAACAGGTACTTTATAAATATCTCCAAAAGCTTTATAAACGGGTACTTTTAAATACCCAAAGGCTGTTGCACCAACATAATAATTTAGTACAAGTTAAAATAGTACAAGTGTTGAAAACAGCTTCGGAGAGAATTTGACTAAGAGTACAAAATTGTTATACGAGCTCACAGAACGCCATATAGATATAGACAATAAAAATTATATTAAAATACTTATTAAAAGTCGAATATTTGCGTGGGGAGCCGCGGGTAACAGCTAGTAGCTTTATAAAATAAAACAAATTTACCATTTTAATAATAATTTTTATATTATCTATTTAAAACAACAATCAGAAATTACAATAATTGTAAGCTACTTTAGTTTATGAACGAGTTGTTTAGTTCTACTTCTGCTGGTGATACGTCTGCAGTAAGAACAGTTCCTTTACACTATGTCAGGTCGATTGGCCAACTTCTTTCCAATGTTCTTGTGTGATTCTCTTGCACAAGTGGTTGGGTGAGAGGATTGGAGTGCGTTTGTGTCCTTTTATAATGTTTTCTGTTTCGTTCGTGAATAAACTTGCATTTTTGGTATTCGGAAAACTGTACGTAACATCTGCTTAGTGGCATACTAAGGTCCTTAGGTTATTGCATAAGGCAGTTTCGATTGTCTGCGTTTAATTATGGCAATGCTAGATTTACTGGTAGGCTACAACCCCATACCGAAATTCTATACCGTATGTACATATAAAAGTAAAACAATTCAAATATCTAGGGGTTATAGTAGACAGTAATGGGAAACAAGAAGCCGAATTAAATGAAAGGCAATAAAAGTATACTATGCATTAAACAATAGATTTATAAATAAGAAGGAGATATCAAGAAAAACGAAAATGAGTGTGTATAAAACAGTATATAGACCGTTTTTAACATACGGCTGTGAGACGTGGGTGCTATCCAAAAGCCAAAAAAGTAAAATCCAGGCGGCAGAAATGAAATATCTTAGGAGAGTAGTAGGAGTAACAAGGAAGAATAGAGTTAGGAATACCCAAATAAGAGAGTATCTGGAAGTGATATCGATTCTGGATTTTATTGAACACAGACAACTATGCTGGTGGGGACACATACAGAGAATGGATAGTGATAGAATGGTAAAACAGGTTTGGGAGGCAAAATCATGGGAGAGAAAGAAGAGAGGAAGACCGCGACTGACTTGGGATGGAATGATGGGAAACAATTTGAGAGAAAGAGGCTTGGGCTGGAGGGAAGCGAAGACATTGTCAATGGATAGAGTAAGATGGAAAAAAATGTTTATATAGAGTGTAGTTGATGTACTTATCATATATTGATGTAACCCGACACCAATATGGTATAAGGGTATTTTGATAATAAATAAATAAAATGTTCATATAAGCTTAATTACAGGTTTGAATGGAAAGAGTTTACTTTCTAAAAAGAGTTTTAATTTTCTACCAAGCCACACCAAAATAATTCTTTCATCCTCAATTCAATCTGCTTACTCATTTTTATGATATGTTCTTTTCAACTGAGTTTATTGATAAGCTGAACTCCTAGGTACTTAATTCACGATGATCTATGAATTTTTTTTTATAAAAACTGGCGGACATTGCACCATTCGTTAAGTAAAAGTTACATGGTGTAATTTAGGCTCGTTCATTCTGATTTTCCTCAGCCAGCCTTCTAATTGAAAGAGGTGATTCTGGAGATTCGCTCATGAGTATACTTGATAGGATTGCCCAATCTCCGGTCAAATGGTTGGAACATCTTAACCTAATGGGTGACTGCCTCATCCCAAACAACTATAGAATTTTAATCCGAAAGGACGGACAGTTTTAGGGTGTGCGAAGAAATGTCGTAGTGACCAGCTCTAGTCTATCTGACTGGAACCGAAACAAACCATTTTGGTTTAATCCTTGCTGAAGATGATGATTATTGAAGTCCTTGTGTTGGATAACAAAGAAACCATTTTAAAAGAGGACTCTTTCTACCAGTTACGTCTTTTAACATAATATTAAAAACTCACATAAATCTAAAAATATAGACTTGTTTAAACATACGGTAACAATAACATGAATACCGAGCGTAATCAACGCTACCTGTTGCTGACAGATGTCCGGGTGATCGATAAGCGGCTCTCGGTGGGCGACATTATCTTTATTTGTATACGTGCAGGCGTGTCTGTGTGTTTTATTAGTGTCAATTAATGCTGTGTATACAAGTTTATTACACCGTAACCTACATCAGCTATATTTTCAGTAGTCAAATAAACACCCTAATTACGCACTTTGTCCTGTTTTGCAACGACTGAATTCGATAAATTGGTCACATAAATTATTTCTGCACAGTATTTAATTTTTGCCCCATTGTAGGCAATGTTTCCTGTACTAACAGTATTATTTATTCTAAAATAACCTTCGATTTTCAAACATCTGTTGCACAAGTAAAGCAATATATTAATAAACGACCTTCGTTTTTAGTTTTTTCTTTCGTCTTTCCAGTAATAGGTCTGTTTCAATTCCGTAGGCTTTTCCATTTTTCAAATCCATCTTTTTCCGGGTTACCAACAACTCTCTCAACTTACTGTCTACAGCGTAATTCTTTCCTTTCTTAAAAACTTAAAAAGATGGGTGATTTCTATCTCGTAAACACTCTACGCCGACTGCCTCCATCATAAAAGTTTGTTCACTTGACGTGTTGACCTCTAAAAAGCATCGTTCTTAGAAGCTAAAAAGCATAAAAAATTTAAAAATTATAAAATAAAATATTGGCAAAATATAAATGATTACGATTAAAATCTTCATAACAATATAAGTCTTACAAGCATTAGGAATAACATATAAGGATATATGACTAAACTACAAAATAATGAAAAATAAAAGAAATCTTTCTTACCTGTGACTGACGGTTGAAAGACCTGACTACGACTGAATAGCTGTCTTCTTTCGCATTTGTACCCTCGCCTACCTGATAAAGACCACGTCCCCTCGCCAACTTATAACTCCTACATAAAACGAAAATTCCAACCCCATACGAAAATGTCACTGCCCTAAAGGAAATTTCCTACTAACTCCTGTCCACCATCAGGGTCTTTTTATCGCATTTCTCAAAGAAACCAAGTCTGAGGAATACCCTTGCTTCCTTGGCTCAAACAGTTCTCGGCGCTTCCTTCCTTGGCTCATGATAAAAGGCCCTTCCTTCAATTTACGTTGTTCAATCTTAGCCTCTTTACCTACTATGGAAACAGTATCCCACTGTATTCTATGCTGTTTGTTCAAAGCGCGATCCGCCAATCTCGAGGTGTTCATCTTACCTAACTGGACGTTCTTCATGTGTTCAGACAGGCAAACGCCCAGAACCTACCCGTTTCTTCGTGCCCACACTTATACGAAATGGGAGGAGTGTGGCAAGTATGAAGGCTGAGAAGGCGATGGATGACGAACTGGTAGCGAATTTGGGAAGGATGGGAATTGGGAATTGGAGACGCCTGGCAGGAAGAAGAAGTAAGTGAGAGCAAATAGTGGAGAAAGACAAGGTCCACGCAGCGCTGTACCGCTTCGAAAAAAGAAGTAGAATTAGGCCTATTTAAACGTTAACACTAATGGAATATTTGTGTTACAACTTGAAAACCGGACGTTAACTATCTCTGACGTTTAGGTTCAATTTAAAAATCACGCCACTGGAAGCGCTATAAGCTTGCTGTAATGAATGAAACTGTGTTGCTTTTTGGGAACTTATGTTGGAAGTCCAGCCATTATTCGACATAATATGTAAACGCTTGAGATGCTGTTAATTGTTACATTTTTTCTTTACTCATGAGAACAAGTTTGAAAGCAGGATTTTCTGTGAATATGCAAGTAATTCTGACATATCAGTACAAAAAAGTTTATTTTTTAATTTAACTTCCAAGGTGTCTATTTTGTTTAAAGCTTTTCACGGTTTTTCCAGTCCTTCGTAAATTTTAATTTCTTATGACTTTTTGGTTACTTTTATTTAAAATTGTGTATACTAGGGGGAATCATACAATTCTAGATGTTTTCAATAAACTCGGAAGCAAAAGACTTTATTTCTAAAATTTGCTAGATTGGGCTTATTCCACTTGTCAAACAAGGTGCTCTTTTGGTGCATCTAGCCAGAAGACTCAAGTACAAGAAACATATGACGTCTAACAGAACAGACATTGTCGTCAGTATCAAAACTATCAAGTTATTGGTCAGTAGAAAAGCTTAAAACTTGGGCCAATAGATTTATGGCATTCGGCCTAGCAGTACTGTTAATTGAACACCATTGAGATTCGGCAGCGTTTTCAGTCTAAACCGGAATTGGTGTGTGTATTTTGCAGTTAATTATCCTTTAATTTATATTGTAATCGAAACAAATCGATTATTCATTAATTCATAAAAATCTTTGATAATACAGGTCTATTCTGTAAAACGTAGTCAGATGAAAATACAAGAAACATAATTTAACAAAATATACTTGCAGAAATATTTATTATTACAAAACATATACCGGTATATTATATAGAAGCTCTGCAAGAAACAGTCAAGTGTTATCTACAAATTCAAAAAATTATAATATTGTGTACATGTTAATACGCATAATATTTCATTTACTCATGTTATTTATCAATTAAGTACTTATGTATTGTCGTACACGTGTACTTAAGTTGAAAATTAATTTGCTGGAAACGTTAAAACAAATGTTTTTAAAATGTGTGCTATCAACCGCTGCAAAAAACGCATTTTAGTTAACTGACTTAAGACCTAAGTTGGATATTAAATAAAAAACGCTTTTTTAAATTATGCTTTTATTACAGGTTTTGAATATCCAAGTGCTCCCTGTCAATGGCAACATGGAAAAAATAACTATCTCGTAGTGTTTTAAGTTGATTTACACGTTGACTGTATTAATGTGTGGTTTGTTATTTTTGTTACTACCATATGTGATACTAATAATCACAAAAATATTACAGACACAAATACAAGGTAAGTAATCGATTTTTAAGTGTGTGTTATGTGTACTAAAACACACACGCGGAGTCACAATATAGCTCTACATTAGACACCACTTTTATGGCTTCTTTGTTTATCAAAAGCGGACCCTTCGTGGCCAGTGAAGTTTTCGTTTAAGCGTCCAATAAAAGATGCAGGAGCGCTGCTGATCTCTCCCCCGAGTCATTCAGTCCCGACGCCAACGTAAACGGCGTGTAGCGTAAATCATTAATATAAATTAGCGTCCAATATGTGTCGACAACTTACACGTAATCTAATTTAATTTGATTTAATTCGGTTTGTTAATCTTCGCCTGCATCGCAACACGCGCCACTCAGACAGTGATGGCGGTTAATTACGTTTGTTCTGACAGAGTTCTGTACACGTGAATAAATAATTGAACGAACAACACAAACAGACATGCCATACAGATTTGAATGTAGCATCCATTATTAACGCTCATATCACCCAGTTTTTCGTTTTTTTTTTTTTACAATTACTGTTTTTTATTATATCTTTGTTATCGTACTATTAATTATATAGTTAAACATATTTGGGACTTTTATAGATATTGTTAATAATTAAAGTTACTGTACTATTTATGTGAAAATTGAGGCAATCATAAACGTACGCCTAGAAAACATCGTCCAATTAGGGTACTTGTCCTTAATTCTGTGGTCGTCAGTTAACTAATAGCGCAACTCATTTCCTTTTGAAAAAAAAAGTTTCAACAAAAAGCGTTCAATTCTATTCGCTCGGCTTGAGAAATACTTCGTTTCGTGTTTACAAAGGAATATGATTGTTTTATTATTTTCTTTCTACCAAGTACCTAGACCCAGCTTCCTCTACTGAGTTCTGCATTGTTGAGAACAATTCGAATGTGATCATGTACAATTGAGTACGTAAATATTATATATATGTGTATATATATATATATATATATATATATATATATATATATTCAAATAGTGACTATTTCTGTAAGTAAAATTATATTATATTATCACCTTACGCACGTTTCACTGATCAAATCAGAATCATCAAATAAACCTCTGATTATGCTGATTTTATCAGTGAAACGTGCATAAGGAGTGATAATATAATATAATTTTACTTGCAGAAATCGTTAATATTTGAAGAACTATTCATTATATAAAAACCTGCAAAAAATGCTCAAGAGTTACTTACAAAATAAAGATTAAAAAATAAAATATATATACATATATTGCAACGATTCAGCCATATGCTGTATTAAACATTGATTTAAATAAATATAAAATTTGAAAAATTATATTAAGTTTGGGGTAAATGGACAGGTCTGGGATTGTAAAAATGTTTCATCGTTATACTAGGGGAGAAATTAACCTGTTCCAACAGGCAAAGAACACCTGCTCGATTGTATGTGTGTTACCCGTGTATCTGGTGTGTGTTAGTGATGCATGTACAGACAGGAATCTCAGCTACCCTCCCCAATTAATTACTAAAATAATTATTTTAATTCACTGTGTGAAAACTAATAAGTGTATAAACAAACAAAAGGCATCAAAGTGTGTGTAAATTTTATAGTTATCCATAGTAAGAAAATTACGTTAATAGGACACACTACGCGAAGTCAGTGCGAAATAAATGTGCCAAAAATACGCAAATTACACTAAGACGCTCAAATTAATACAGTGAGTGCTTAATCAAATTAGCTATGATTAGTGCTATCTCAATTCCGTACAAAACATTGCCATTTGCAAAAAATTCTAAATATATGAAAAATTTCGGAACCAACAGGTGCGGAATCTCGAGAGGGTATAAATTAAGGTTTCGACTGGAAACCCTTCTCTTCATTTTAAGACACAGTTGCAGTCGGATACGCTGTCCGTCGGCAGAACAGTTTATTTTCTCATCTATGAACGAATAAAGACGTTCAGTAATTATGTTTACAATATTACGGGAAACGTAGAGTACCGGGACCGTTTAAGTCAGCAAGAGTATCAACAGAGAAGCTACAAGAGCGACAGGAGATGCTAGACGTTAGGAGATGCTTTTGAAACGCCTAACAGCCGTACGAGATCCACCTCGCAGCAGATAGTTATTCTCTGGGACGGACCACACACCACTGGAGAATGACGCTGGACTCTGGACATATCCAGGACCACGCCAAGCCAGGAGTAATGGAAACCCAACTCTGGACAACGCTGGACCCCGTCAATAAGTCGTAAGGTCATCAAAACTCGAGGTGACATGCATAATGCATTTATAAATGATTCTTTTAAAAAAGCTCATAAAGACTATATAAAGAGACAATGCATTAAAACAAAAAAAGATTTATAATTAAAAAAAATGTAATAGAGTCTTAGGTAAATGTTTTAGTCGTAAGAATGAGCGATCGCATATAGAGAAATATAGAAAAAAAGAGAGTTTAATTTTGAGATAGTATATTTTTTTATCAAAGTAAAATAATTGAAATGATTTGATATTTTCATTTTGTAGAAGAGAATAATTTAAATTTTTAATATGAAACAAATGCCAGTCTAAGAGTAAATCATATAATTTTGAATTTAATTTTTAAAAAACATTGGTATAAACTGAGCAAGCTGAGGTCAGATCTGAGTAAATGAATTCAATTAAAATTACATTTAACTTTTATTATGTTTTAGTAAATCATATTGAATAAATGTCTAGATTAAGATTATTAACATGTCTAGATGTAAGAGTGTTTTAAATGTGTGTAACACCGTATAGCTTTAAGAGATAAACACTTAATAATGAGTAATATCTCGATCGGAAATTACTAACAATGTTTATTATTTATAATGCTTGTTAAAACAATATACATGAAATTTTAACTACTCATAAATCTACTACTCTTATTATAGTTACACCTGGTATCGTTATACCACCTGCATAAATTACAGTATATCGAATTTATGTTATGTATCGTTGTAATATATTATAAAAAGTATTATAATATATTCTTATATATATTATAAAATAATATATATATATATTTATATAATTTGAGATGTTATTCAATTTGTTTCTTCTGCTAGTAGTGTAATTTTTTTATTTTCGTTTTAACACCTGACGCACGTTTCACTGAAATATTTACTTACAAACCTCTGATGATACTGATATTTTTCAGAGAAAACGTGCGTCAGGTGTTAAAAAGATAATAATAAATTTCACTACTTGCAGAAGAAACAAATTGAATAACATCTAAAATTATATAATTGCTGCAAGAAACTTCGAGTTACCAATATAGAAAATTTTATATATATATTGCAACGATACAGCCATACGCTGTATTAGGCATTAATTTAAATAAATATAAAATGTGTAGAATTTGTATAAGTTACGGGTAAATGGACAGGTCTGAAATTGTAAAAATATTTCATTGTTAGATTAGGGGAGAAATTAACCTGTTCCGACACGCAGTGAACACCTGCTCAATTGTATGTGTGTTTCACGTGTATCTTGTGTGTGTTAGTGATGCATGCAAAGACAGGAATCTCAGCAACCCGCCCCAAGTAATTAATGAAATAACTATTTTAATTCACGAGCCTCCAGGTGGTCTAGTGGCTAACGCGGGCGATTGATGCGCTCGTGGTCCCGGGTTCAATTCCCGGCGGAGGTTCCGTACGGCGTGCACTCAGCGTCGTGAGGCAAACTGAGTAGGCACTGAGATAACAGCGCCGCCTCCTGGCTGTGAATACCGCAACTAGCGGCTGGTGGCGCGTAGTACTAGCCATACACGGTCACACTAACACAAAAGCCGCGCGGTACGCCTTGGTCCTTAACGGACTGTTGAACGGAGGTTTATTTATTTTTATTTATTTATTTTTATTCACTGTGCGAAAACTAGTTAGTGTATGATCAAACCAAAGGCACTAAAGTGTGTGTAAAATTTATAGTTATCCCCAGTGAAAAGATGACGTTAATAGAACACGTTATGCGAAGACAGTGCAAAATAAACGTGCCAAAAAATACGCAAATTACCCTAAGACGCTCAAATTAATATAGTGAGTGCTTAATCGAATTAGCTATGATTTGTGCTATCTCGATTACGTGCAAACATTGCTATTTGCTAATAATTGCAAATAGATAAAAAGGTTCGGGAGTGGGGGCTGTCACGAGATATGCAGGTATCTACAGGACGATTTTGGAGCCAACTGGCGCGGAATCTCGAGAGGGTATAAATTAAGGGTTCGCCCAAAAACCCTTCTCTTCATTTCAAGACACAGTTGCAGTCGGACATGCTGTCCGTCGGCAGAACAGTTTATTTTTATTTCTATTACAAGTCGCAGTAACGAAAGAAATAACGTTCGTTAAATTCACGACAATATTCCGGAAAAAGTAAATACCGAAATAGTAAGTCTACCAAGAGTATATACGGAAAAGCTACCAGAGCGACGAGGGATGCTGGACGTTAGAAGATGTTTAAGATCTACCTTGCAGCAGATAACAACTCTAGACGTATCCAGGAACACACTGCTGGAGAGCGACGCTGGACTCTAGACGTATCCAGGACCACGCCAGGACAGGAGGAATGGAAAACTAACTCTGGACAACGCTGGACCCCGGACAACAAGTCGTAATATCATCAGAACTCGAGGTGACATGCGTAATGCATTTTAAATGATTTTTAAAAACGAAAAAGAGCTCGTAAAGACTATATCAAAAGACAGTAAATTAAAACAAAGAAAAATTTATACTTAATAATAATATTTTAAAATGCAGATAAATGTTTAGTCGTAAGAATGAGCGATCGCATATAAAAAGAATTAATAAATGAAAGAGAATTTAAAGTAGAGAGAGTAGAGTTTATTATCAAAATAAATAGTAAATTGATTTGATATTTGAATTATAGAAAAGATTAATTTAAAGCTGAATATTAAAACAAATGCCAGTCTACAACCAATTAATATAAATTTAAATTGAATTTTAAACATTGGTATAGACTGAGCGAGTAGAGGTCAGATCTGAGTTAAGAAAATTTATTTCAAAAAACATTTTAATTTTATATTTAATTAATAAACCAATTTATTAACATGTCTAGACATAAGAGATTTTTTAAATATGTGTAATGCTGCATATCATAAGATATAAAACATTTAATAATGAGCAATATCATTCTCCCATTATACCTAACCATTCTGACCATCCACCACAACATAAAATGGCAGCACTCTATTCACTATTTAACAGAATGTACAAAATTCCCCTAAACAAACAAGAAACTGACAAAGAAAGAAATATAATATACCAAATAGGTTATGAAAATGGATACAATAAAAATACTGTGAACAAAATAGAAAATGAAATCAAATATAAAATAAAAACTGAACAATTAAGAATCAATCGAAATGAACAAAACATAAATAATTACAACAACAAAAAATGGGCCACATTCACATACATAAATAATAAAATGACAAAACTAACAAAACTATTTAAAAACACAGATATAAAAATAGCATATAAAACTAATAAAAATAAATTACAAATTCTAAATAGCTCACACAACAAAGATAATACAACAACTAACGGTATATACAAAATTGAATGCCAAGATTGCAATAAATGTTACATAGGACAAACAAAAAAACAGCTGAAAAACGTTATTTTGAACACCTAAATGCATACAAAAAACCAGAAATATATAAATCCAATTTAGCCACACATGCAATAAACACAGGACACGAATTCCCAAACATAACCAATGTATCACTAATAAAACATATACCACACAAAGCCACCATAATGAACATTTGGGAAATTTACAAATATACAAACATAAAACACAAAAACTAATACCAGAACAAATACAAATCAATACAAAACATGACACAATATTCAAAGCACTCGATATCGAAAATACACAAAATACAAAAACATATACCACAACCACACACAATAATACAACTTTAAAAGACCAAAGACCAACAAACTACCTTAATAACATCCAGCAGCCAACACACAAATACTTAACCAGAAACAAGATGGCGAAAGCTGAAGATGAGAGAACAGGAACTCTCGTAACATGTTCCAAATAAGGAAAAAAACATCTTGATTAATATAATTATAAATTTTAAATACTTTATATATATATATATATATATATATATATATATTGCAACGATACAAAATTATGACTGTGTAAAGAGATAGGTTATTTTGAAATTACTACGAGTCTATATCTGGAGGTAGGAAAATTTTATTCATTAACACAATAAAAATTACTATTGTCTTATGGCTTTATAATATAAATTTGTTTATTAAATAATTGTCTTTCAATAAATGAGTCTATTGGCTTGTTTTACATACAAGTTACTTGTACATAGAATTCCAAGTGTTTGCGTAGACAACAGGCGCTCTGCTCGCTGCTCGTCTGCACGTCGACCGACCGAAGATCACCCCGTTGAAAAACTACGTCTCGGCGCACAGACGCACTGCGATATGAAACTATTATTGTTTATAATTTGAATACTCTTAATTTCAGGGATCAAAACAGGGTAAAAATAGATCGTGTATTAGGCGTATACAAATCCGGCTTCTTGGAGTGTTCTCGCGTTAACTCTCAAAATATCTCGGTAGATAATCTGCCTTAGTCCAGAAAACATCCACTCTACCCAAAAAAGCACTAGAATGTGATCTTTTTAAATTTTATTGGAGTTCTATAATGGCAATGGTTACGAAGAACTCGTACCGTGAACCAAATTACTAAGTCTTATGGAAACTTGTCTTGTCACGAAAATCTCGTGACAGCGAGTACGTCTTTCTATGGCAAGACTTCGGAAAGAACTGAACGATCTGCTCTCTGCAACGGGCCGTCTCAAATAATTTTCTGACCTTATAATTGTTGGAAAACCTAGCAACGTCATAGATGAGTACACTGATAGACCGAACTCAAGTTAAAACTCTGTCCGATTCTGCAAAGGCCTGTCTCGATTTAATCTACAAATTTTATTACTTTCTAGGAGATAACAAAAATAAAAGAAGAAATGATTTCATTAAAAAACCATATAAAAATTATAGCAGTGGAGAACTGAGTATATGGAAGATGTAGTTTATAACCATGAGAATACCCTGTCCAAGTTTCAGAACGAAATATTAATTTTCAACGAAGTTATTAAATAAAATGTAAATCATACGCGCGCCCGCGCACTTACACACAAATATTTCACATGACATAAAACAGTATAAAATTATGAACATTTCGACATAACATTTAAAACATTTTTTAAACAGAGCTTTGTTCAAAACTTATGACTACTTTACAAAGAAAGAACAAAATCAATTTTTAACATGTCTATGCAGCATTAGTATTCCTACTATATGAACTTCCATCCTGTGTTCTGTTGTAATATATATATATATATATATATCACATATATATATACATACATACACACACGTGCGCAGTACTATAACATGACTAGCAGTAGTAATAATAATAAATTAACAAGAAAAAATAATTGTTCAAAGTGTGCGAGATATTAGCGGGACAGCGGTTATTAACTACAATATTCCATCATTTAATATTATTTTCCTTTTCGGCCACATATGGACCACGTTAATTACAACTGTTTTCTTCCATAGGCTTTAACTTTTGCTCAGTATTACTGAATTCGTGTTCAGACCACTTCCTTTCTATCTTCAGTCCACGTCTTGCCTCTGCAGAGCTTGCGCTTTTCCCAGGAAACCGAGTGTGCTCCCAGTTTGTCTTAAGAAGGTCACGTTCCTGAATGTCTTCAGCTGTGATCCCCACTTCTTGCAAACCCCTTTCTACTTCAGTGAATTAGGCCTCTTTGATTATTTTACTTAGAAAGTAGGCAAAGACACTGTCGGTCTATCTATCTAGGCATTTGCATTATATTTATGTTTTTTCATTTCTAAACCATGCAAAATGGCAAAGACGTATTCCGTGGAGTAGTAGTTTTTCTACCACTAAAACTAGACAGCAAAAAAGAAGTAGATTACGGATGGCGGATGAGTAAGTCCATGGTTTCTAATCCGTCTCAGCGTAGAAGGTTTTCCACTTCTACCGTAAGTGTAGACTCTACGAGCTGTAATGAAACTTTCCTCCAATAATTTCAACCCATGTTATTGTCATTGTATACTCTATGGCTGAAATAATTCAACTTAACCTGCAGTTTCCCTACAAATAGGACATGTATGACAACAGGAAAACAAGAATGTTTTCCTTGTTTGAAATACAGGAAAACAGTAATAACTTTAATTATGTGAAAGGTAAAACTCATTTTTGTTTTGTGTACTTAAAAATCAAGCAAATATTAAATCAAGTACGAATAAAAATAGTAGTAAAACAAATAACTACCTTAATATAAGACTATTGACAATTTTTGAAATAACTTTTTGTTTATATAATTCATCTACGTGTTAAGTCATAATCCGACGTATTCTCTAGACTAGATGCCCTTAATCAGAGTAAGACGCCCCTCAGAAGAGTGTGAAAGGTTTTTGAGAGCATGAACATCAATAAATATTTAACATTCAAGAACGAATTAATAATAATTTCTCAAAGTTCAGAAACAACAAAGTTTATGTTTCAATAACTTTATTCGAAATTATAAAATAATTTGAATTATAAATTAAAAATAATTTAATTTGTTTAAAACATTGTTTTAAGACCATGTTCACGGTATCCAAGCCACTATATAACATAATAAATTAATTTAATTTACCTCCGTCTTGTGGCTGCCTGATAATCTTCTTACCACTAACGCGTTTCGGAACCTATGATTCCATCATCAGAGTGTAAAATTAATCAGTCTAAAAGACGTCGTTAGTCATTAAACATAAAAATAAAATTGCACAAACACACACATAAAAACGAAATTTTAACCGCACATGCGAGTCTTAGAGTGAGCACTCCACGATCGCTCGAGTCACACTCTACGATAATAATTATAATGTATATTATAATTAATATACAAAAAACTTTCATCCTTATATTTCTCTCTCTTTGTCTATATCTGTTATCCATCTGTATGTCTGTCTGTCTATCTATCTGTCTCTCTCTCTTTTCATTTGTCTTTTCTACTGACATTTATCAACATACATTATTCTGTCTCCCTAGGTCTTCTTCTGAATGCCTCTGCCTTCCTTTACTATCTACGCGCGCATACGCGTGGTGTTAATTTCTATAGCATTCTGTGCCTTACGTCCTCTTTCTCTCTCTCTCTCTCTCTCTCTCTCTCTCTCTCTCTCTCTTACTTTCTGCGTCGCTCTCGATTTGTTTCTGTTTCATTTTCTTTTTCTTTATTTTTCCATTCTTTTTCTGTTTTCCTCTCTTCCTCCTTCACCCAATCTCTCTATTTTTCTGTGTTTCTCTGTTTCATCCTTTGACCCTTTCTATTGTATTTAATCTAAGCGGGGGCGCGAGCGTGTGAATTTGTGTGTCTGTGTCTCCATCTCTCTCTCTCTCTCTCGCTCTCTCTCTCTCTCTCTCTCTCTCTCTCTCTCTCTCTCTCTCTCTCTCTCTCTCTCTCTCTCTCTCTCTCTCTCTCTCTCTCTCTGTTTCCTCCATATGTTGAGGCGATATAATTTGTTTTGTCGACGTCGTTGTGACTTCAATGAGTAGGCCTTGCGATCCTTGCTCCGGCTACACAACCCACGGACGGTCTACACCACGTCTTCCAAATGATGTAAACTGAATACCTTGTCCCGGCACGACCTTGTCGTGTGGCGTTCTTAACACATTGTCGTGTGGCGCTCTTAACACATTGTCGTGCCATCGCTTACACATTGTCGTGTGGCGCTCTTAACACATTGTCGTGTGGCGCTCTTAACACATTGTCGTGCCATCGCTTACACATTGTCGTGTGGCGCTCTTAACACATTGTCGTGTGGCGCTCTTAACACATTGTCGTGCCATCGCTTACACATTGTCGTGTGGCGTTCTTAACACATTGTCGTGTGGCGCTCTTAACACATTGTCGTGCCATCGCTTACACATTGTCGTGTGGCGCTCTTAACACATTGTCGTGTGGCGCTCTTAACACATTGTCGTGCCATCGCTTACACATTGTCGTGTGGAGTTCTTAACACATTGTCGTGTGGCGCTCTTAACACATTGTCGTGCCATCGCTTACACATTGTCGTGTGGCGCTCTTAACACATTGTCGTGTGGCGCTCTTAACACATTGTCGTGTGGCGCTCTTAACACATTGTCGTGCCATCGCTTACACATTGTCGTGTGGTGCTCTTAACACATTGTCGTGTGGCGCTCTTAACACATTGTCGTGCCGTCGCTTATGATATATTGCTGAGCTTTTCCTGAACATCATTCCTAAGTTGATATTGTCTACTGCAACCCTTAAAAGATCAGTGGAACGTCTTTTCTGCTGCCTGAACACTGCATTCATCGGCCGCCTAATCATCCATGTCTTACACTCATATACAGTGTGAGACGCTTTGATACAGTCTAGTAATTCTGATAACGCCATCACGTTATAAAACTTCACGTGCTTCCTCCATCTAATTCGTCTCTCTGCATAGTATGGCCAAATAATACACAGAGGGGACGGGAGACTGATTTTGTAAGGTTAAACGTGGGACATAATGTTAAATAATTGTCGATACATCGATCATCTATGTTTATTCAGTAGTCGCGATGTCTGTGCGTCAATCATGCTGAAGACAATCAAACGCTCGTACGCCTCGATACCGTCTGTTTCGATTTGTATGACTACAAAGGAACTGTCCGTCAGCAGTTGGTGCAGTTTCACTTCCAACATAATGCGCCACCGTAATTACTGACAAAGCCCTCCTTATCTCTGTCAACATCAAACGCTTCTCTGCACTGTCAGTTTCATTCCACTAACATTATTGTCACCTTTATCGTCGTCCCTATCTGTCGACCACCGATCAATGGCTACTTTGGCTACAAGCTGACTTTGTACGCTCTCCTTGTACATCTTCAGTCACTGTTTTTTAAACCTTCTTTCTGTTTCTCTACTGTAATAGTTGCCTAGGTAATGTTTCCAAAAACAGGTTCTCTTAATGCTGTTTCTTGTTCCCCTATGTACATTGTATCCCAGTATTCTTATATAAAATTAATAATGGACATTATTATTACTCCTACTGAGATTAAAAATATTTTAATACTAATTAGCTCCTGAGATGCAAAACTCGATCATTATTTTGAACGTAACAGATGTGTCACATAAAATTGAATTTAATAAATTGTATATTTTTTAAGCTGCTATTAAAGTTATTTGTATGAGCGATTCTTATGTTGGCTGAGAGACGTCACGAGCGGGGCACCGTACATTATTTATTTATTATCCAAAAATCCCTTATACCATATTGGTGTCGGGTTACGTCAATATATGATAAGTACATCAACTAAACTCTATATACAAATTTTGTCCATCTTACTCTATCCATTGACAATGTCTTCGCTTCCCTCCAGCCCAAGCCTCTTTCTCTCAAAATGTTTCCTATCATTCCATCCCAAGTCAGTCGCGGTCTTCCTCTCTTCTTTCTCCCCCATGATTTTGCCTCCCAAACCTGTTTTACCATTCTATCACTATCCATTCTCTGCATGTGTCCCCACCAGCATAGTTGTCTCTGTTCAATAAAATCCAGATTCGATATCACTTCCAGATCCTCTCTTATTTGTGTATTCCTAACTCTATTCTTCCTTGTTACTCCTACTACTCTCCTAAGATATTTCATTTCTGCCGCCTGGATTTTACTTTAGCCGTACATTATTACCATGGTCAATATACAGGTTTTAGGGCACCTGAAAATGCAAAAAAAGGTTCAAAAACCCCGATTACTCTTACTATTTTATTAAAATAACAATTGAAAAGCAGACAATTATTATTAGGCCTACCATTTGCTTTATTATGAATACAATAAACGGTAATAATCCTTAATATTGCAAGCTTTTTTTTAGAAAGTTTGTCAACAAAATGCCTAAACGACAAATTCAGTCCTAGTTTTCAAGTATATGTACGTTTCCCTAAATATCTATAGCCCTAATGTAACCCTTTTTACAAATGTATAGTAACTGGTGCCAGTGTCTACACACTGTTGAAGGTAGTCAATCATTTGCAAAGGGGGTTTGGTCAAATTATTAAAGATTCCGAGTTAGTATTTTGAAAAACTTCTAATAATTTGGTGCCTCATATTGACTTTTACTTCCATGTTCCATAAGGAAATGCAAGTATGGTCATGGCGAAAAAAATCGTGTTCGAGATTATTGCAGATTCTGATTGTACTACCCTCAAAACATGAAGAAAAGTCATTTTTCGAAATGTGTGTGTGTGTGTGTGTGTGTGTGTGTGTGTGTGTGTGTGTGTGTGTGTGTGTGTGTGTGTGTGTGTGTGTGTGTGTGTGTGTGTGTGTGTGTGTGTGTGTGTGTGTGTGTGTGTGTGTGTGTGTGTGTGTGTGTGTGTGTGTGTGTGTGTGTGTGTGTGTGTGTGTGTGTGTGTGTGTGTGTGTGTGTGTGTGTGTGTGTGTGTGTGTGTGTGTGTGTGTGTGTGTGTGTGTGTGTGTGTGTGTGTGTGTGTGTGGAAATTTTTCTATGGCAAACGATAACAGCCGGAAATTCAAACAGAATCAATTAATTTTTTGCATACCATCCTGAATTGTAGTGAACTCAAGGCACATTGTTTTTGGTGAAGATCGGTTAAGGGAAAGGGGTAGTTTACCAGCAACATTTTATGTTTTAACAAGAGTAAAGTACTTCATTTTGATAAATAAAGAATCCTGATAAGAAGATCAGAATAATCCACTGTAGAAACGTAGACGAAATACCTATAAATGAAGAGTCTGGTTGAGCGGAGTGGGGGTAATTTTCTATAAATGAAAATTATAGTTGAAGGGGGAGGGGATAATTTTGACTTCAATGTTCCATAAGGAAATGGAAGTATGGTTATGGCGAAAAAAATCGTGTTCGAGTTAACGGCTAATTCTGATTGTACTATCCTCAAAACCTGAAGAAAAGTCATTTTTCGAAAAGTGTCTGTGTGTGTGTCTGTGTGTAGAATTTTTTATATGTCAAAAGAAAACAGAATCAAATAAATTTTTGCATACATTTCTGAATTGTAGAGGACTCAAGGTCTATTGTTTTTGGTGAAGATCGGTTAAGGGAAAGGGGTAGTTTACCGGCAACGTTTTATGTTTTAACAGGGGTAAGTTTTTCTATAACGAACGATAACTGCCGCACATTGAAACAGAATCAAATAATTTTTTGCATACATCTCTGAGTTATAGAGGACTTAAGGCCTATTGATTTTGGTGAAGATCGGTTACGGTGAAAGGGTAGTTAACCGGCAACGTTTTATGTTTTAACAAGAGTCAAGTTCTTCATTTTGATAAATAAAGAATCCTGATAAGAAGATCAGAATAATCCACTGTAGAAACGTAGATGAAATATCTATAAATGAAGAGGCTAGTTGAACGCGGTGGGGGTAATTTTCTATAAATGAAAATCATAGTTGAAGTGAGTAGGGGATAATTTTTTATATGTGTACTATGTTATCGGCAACAAAGAAGTAGTTTGTTGTTAAAATTCCTTCCCGGACTGTTTGACCCTAGTCCAATGTTTTCTGCAAAACCAGACGTTTCGGCAGTGCCATCGACTGCCATCATCAGTGAAAATCGAGTGCGATAACGTGAGGTGGTATACGTTAATGACCACAGTACTGTGGTTAAGGCTGAAGCAATAAGTAGAAAGAAGTAACTTCTATGGAAATATTTCATTTCGAAAACGATTTGAAATATAAATCTTAGAACATGGAAGTCATGTATGGTTCTCCATACCGATATTTAAAAATGTTATACATTTTTTTTATTCTGATCCCCTAAAATTTTGAAATACTATGTTCAGAGTTTAATTGAAATTGTTTTTAATTTGTTATTAGGCATAGAGTTTTCAACTAAAAAGTTTTTATACACTTTTTGAGCCCTGGTGCCCCAAAATGTTGAAATTTCCTCAGACTAATTGCGTGTAAGATACTGTGAAAAAACTGAGCTTCAACCAGCGAATACTGAAGATAACGATAAGTTGTGAAACACAGTGAAGGGAAAATATATGGACATAGTTAAAGATCTTCGTGTTTAGGGTGGCTCACGAAGAAACGGAAATGATTTCATTGTATGTTCACTCGTGAAAATAAATAAAAGCCTTAATGTAAACATAGGCTCAGAAATGCTTTGTTTCCGTGTTACGCCTAGAGAAAAATTCTGCCCAATTTTCAGTAGGCCTATCAACGGAAAACGAGGGTATACTTTTGAGACATATTTTGGAGAAAAATTGGTCATTCATATTTCTTTTTGACCCAAAAACTTTTGCAAAATGGATTGCAGAACAATACTTACATTAACTTTACAAGACCAGTATTCCGACTGTTTCTCCACTACATTCCAGTAAAATTTAGTCAAAGTCGCTTTTTTAGGTTCGTCGTAATTTTACTTTAATAAACTGCCAGTAACTTTCTTATCCCTTTTCTTAACATAACTCCCCTTTTAGTTTTCTTATCCATCTCATTATATGTCAGTTTCCTTCAGCTCATAAAGAGTAGGGCCTACGTAACATTTCTCTATCCAAACGCCTGTGTGTGATAACATTTTAATACAAGCTACATTCGTAGCAGACAACGTAAGTAAATAGTTTTAAGAATGGACGAGTTAGTAACTACTCAAATAACCAAGTTACCAGGAGTGCAAAACGATGTGATGAATGTAGAATTATTAGCTTAATGAGTCATCTTCTCAAACCTTTCTTCAAGATTATCCACAAGAGAATATACAAAATCTGTGAAGAACAAGTATCAGCCACTCAGCTTGGTTTCAGAGATGCAGTAGGTACAAGAGAGGCTCTATTCAGTATTCAGGTGCTATTCCAACGATGTAGAGATGTAAACTGTGATGTTTTTGCATGTTTCATCGATTACCAGAAGGCCTTTGATCGATCCAACATCATAAAATGATTGATATACTGAAAAATATTGAATTACATGGAAAAGACCTAAGGATAATAGCTACACTGTATTGGAACCAATCTGCAGTGGTTAGAGTAGATAAAGAGAAAACTGAAGAGATACAGATTCTGCGTGGAGTAAGACAAGGATGTATACTATCTCCGCTTTTATTCAACATCTACATGGAAGGTGTTTTTAGAGAAGCTTTAAATGAATGTGATGTGGGAATCCGTCTGAACGGTGAAAGAATAAATAACATACGGATGATATCGTCATATTCGCAGATAGCTTAGAGGGGCTGCAACAACTAATGAATAGAGTGACAGAAAGTAGCCGTAAATGTGGCCTAGATATCAATGTTAATAAAACGAAGCTAATGATTTTATCTAAGAACAAGTTCACAAGGTGCGCCCTTAATATAAACCAAAGGCCAGTTGAACGTTTAAGCAAATTTACATATCTTGGTACTAGTCAATGAACAAAAGAACCACTCTCAAGTAATAAAGAACAGAATTGAAAAGGCAAGAGCAGTGTACACAAGAATGAGCAGTTTATTCAAAAGTCACGATTTAACAATAAACACAAAGATGAAACTTTTACGCTGCTACGTATTTTCGGTCCTCTTCTACGGTGTAGAATCTTGGACGTTGACTGAAGCCACAACTAAAAATTTGGAATCTTCCGAAATGTGGCTTTACCGTAGAATACTGAGCATTTCATGGACAGCACATACAACTAATGTTGAAGTTCTTAGAAAGATGAAGAAACAAACGGAAGTTATTAACAAAGTGAAGATAAGAAAGCTTCACTATCTGGGACATCGCATGAGAAATGAACTGAGATTTTACTTATTGCAGTCCATACTACAGGGAAAAGTACTTGGAAAGAGAGGAGTTGGGCGACCGAGAATTTCATGGCTGAGAAATTTAAGAACCTAGTTTAGCACGAATACAACTGACTTATTCCGTGCAGCAGTACAGAAAGTTAAAATAGTCTGTATGATATCCAACATCCGAAACGGATAGGAACTATCAGAAGAAAAAGAAACTGCCAGTTGAGAAATAAATCCCTATACCTAAATTACTAAAGCGTTTAGCTCTCAGACGATTCGTTTAATTAAAGTCGATTGAAAAAACAGAATTTGAAAAATCTTGATTTCCTCTTAAAACAAAACAGACAACACTTGACAACAAAATTGGCCTGTAAATTCATCTGATCTAACCCCCACGGGATTAATCCTTATAAGGCCACATAAAATCACAAGTTATGAATTAAAGTAACCTCAAGAGGTTAAAAAAAATTTGCAATGCCGCAAAATTATATGAAACAGCTGTTAACAAGTGCAGAAAGTTACCAGAGAAGTTTTAAGTCGTGCGGAGCGTGGTTTAAACAGTGTCGGGAAAAAATTCTTAATAACTTCAACAGTGATGAGAACATTTTGTACAATTTACTTAGTTCTATTGTATGGTTGTAATAAGCCTTTTTTCTTGTTTTAAACAGTTTATTAAGATTCAATTTTTTTTTAATGTCAAGAAAGACATATGTTTTGGTTTAAAATTATAATATTTTTATGTCAATTATTTTTACATTTTTTCTAAATTAAAGTCGAAATTCATAAACTTTCACTTGTTTTTAAGTAAAATTACATCGAAAAATTTTTATAAAATTAAATTCATTACAATTTTCATAAAATCTTTATTTTGTATTGGCACTTTAACAAATGAAAATTTTGGGCAAAATTAAAAATTTTTTTTTTGCTCAGATTTCCTGGGCCGTAAGCTTACTCGGAAATTATTATAGACACTGTTTTTTTTAAGTTTCTCAGGTAAAAATTATTTTTAAATATAAATTTTTCAGTTTCCATTTTATCTAGTAATTTTACAATTACAATTAAGCCCTACTGATAACAAATCGATTTAATTGTGGTTGTTTTTATTTATATAGTTCCAGTTGTTTTTACCGTTAAAGACTATTGAAACAACAACCTTCTTACATACGACAGTTTACATGAATCTGTTAACAAACAAATATTAATCAATACTAAAAATAAGAATTGGCAGTCACTTAATAAACTATTAGTAAAATTTAAATGAACGTTAACTAAAAATGTTTACTAATATTTATATATTTGTTTTCATTTTAGCATTTTAACTACCGTGTTATTTATTTCAGGTTCGATCATTTGACAACCATTATTTACTAAGGAAACGGAACCATCCGATAGTATTGGGCGGACCCAGCCCGCAACATACTATGAACTTATTGCAAGATGACAAGGTAAGTCCAGCTTCTTGTATCATATTGGTGATAATGAAGGAATGAGTAGCAACTGAAATTATTACACTGTAATGAAACTATCAAACATGTTGAAAAATACATTTCAAGTAATTAGTTACCTGTAAGCAATGTACGGTCAGAAGACACTTAACAACACATTGTCATACCCTCTTCAGTTAGAAGAAGAAGAGAAAAACAGCAACGAAAGTGGTTTGATCATTTTATTAAAAACGTAGACAGATAAACTGCATCTGGGAAAAACAGCAAAACGATATAAACAGGAAGACCAAATAAGACGTGAAATAATAAAATAGCATCAATTTTAGAGAAAAGATAAATGTAAATTAGACGTTCAAGGATTAGCATAAGTATGGAGTACATTTGTATAGGTACATGCATTTTAAAAGATTACCCCTTCAATTGTCAAGGCAAGGATATTTTACAGATATTTTTATCGTTACATTTACTTAACATTTGTACTTACATGTACATTTATTTTTATTTTGTAAAATTTCGTAAATAAAATTAATATCATTTTTCTTATTTTATTATCTCAAGACACAATTTTATTGTGCGTGCGTGCGTGCATGTATGCGTGCGTGTATGCGTGTGTGGGGTATCTAAAAGCGTATTATGATGTCGGCAATACTTGTTACAAATGACGTCAAAACATTTTGTCAGACTCCTATTAACTACGCCAGCATGGTAACTACGTCATACATTAAGCTAGGAAAGTGATCAGCTGTTACGTCAGCTGACGGAAATTGATCCGAAAGGTCATCGAAGAGTGGTGGGCGTAGCTTCCGTAAAGCGTCCAGCAGTAGCTCATATCCTATTTTTCTGTCAATTTCACATTCCTACCCTGCCACTAGTACTCACCCTTTTAGTTTTCTTATCCATCTCATTGTCTCTCTGTTTTCTTCAGCTCATGAAGAGTATGCAGTCCCGGATTTATTATTTTTGAGGACCTCGGCCAAGTTTTCTGAGCCCTGTGACTTTGAAGTAATATATGTACAGCAGAAGTAATTTGATGTCAGCTTAATACTATCAAATTTCAAAGCAATAGGCTACTATAATAAAGCTTTCTTTCATTTAACAAACTTTTTCAAAATAATAAGAACCATGCAAAAGAATTGAGAAAATTAATTAATGTTTTAAGTAGAGTAACTTAACTAAGCTTATTCAGAAATTTCACTTAAAAAATTTCTTTTTTATTGTCTAGGAATAACACATTAATTTTTTTCGTATATTTTTTGTAAAATTAAAAAATAGGTCTAGATTTTTTTGATTTTTTGACTAAAGATACAACAAGTTAATGGTAAACTAATATTTAGTGACTACGTAACTTAATGGAATTAATATCGCGAAAAGCATACACCAAAAATGTTGCGGGAAAAATTATAAATTTTAAAAAGAAAACTATTTTCAACGTTTGTAGGCTCCACTAGCCGTGTGACTGTTTATATTCATGTTCATTATGAATACATTTAGTGTACGGATTCAATTTTATGTTCATAAAGTTTTCGCAGTAATAAATATCAACGAAACAACACGCTGCCCACCACACAAAGCTAAAAACCTTCTTTACATTCAAAACAAAATAAAAACATAACCTCAAATCACAAACCGTTAAGTCACAACGCCGATAAACAATGATAACAAATAAGGGTGGTAGCAGGTAAATTCTGGGGTAATATAGCGGACGCTCAACATTCGTATCCGCAGATTAGTTTTCAAGGATGTCAACGTCTTAAAAATAAGCGCAAAATATTTAAATAAGAACTGTCTTCCATTTGTATTATTATCAAACATTGAGCATTAATTTCAAAAAATCATACTTAAATAAATCAAAGTGCTATTTTATAAAAATACTTCTGTTAAAAAAAAATGTCTGTAACTTGCCGCGGCCTAGTCGGCCTAGTGGTAGATCCAGCACTGAGAGTATGCGATATTTCTCTGTCCAAATACCTGTATGTTATAACATTTCAAAAAAAAAGCTATATTCGTAGTTGACAAGATAAGTATATAGTTTTGCGAATGGACGAGTTAGTAACTACTCAACTAACAAGATAATTTGCAACCAGAAAAGAATAAATGAATAAATACGTACAACTGGATATGTGTCGGACTGTAGAACAAAGCGGGTGACTCCACTCCATCCTCATAAATTTGTATGTATCAGCAGAAAGATATTCTTTCTTCGGTTTAATAACATGGAATTCTTGTCCTGTCCACCTCGGAAATACAGCTCTCCGGATTGATTTACAGCCCGATTGATGCTCCTTCTGCAATTTCTGGATCCAAGTACGTTCTTCTCTCGGTTGAAGCAATTAGTGATGTTCCGTGTATTTGAAAGGTTATAATTTCCAGTGTAGTGTATATTATTGGTTGTGATACAGTTAATTCTTTATATTGGGTTTAATATATTATCAACTCCTTTCGGATATGGGACAATTCAAGTCCTTCCTTGTAGAACCCAGTTATTTATTTTTTATTGTGCTATCATACTATAGCCTCGTTTGGTTAAACTGTACTGGCGTAAGTCAATGAGATTATCTTTAGTATTTTGGTGTTTTATAATAGTATCAAATGCTTTAGTATATATTCCAATTATATTAGACAATTCTTAGGTTTTTTAATCTCATCACATTCAGATCATAAAAGGCAATAATTGAAAATCAACAACTTCTTCATTTCCTGTAGTCCATAGCAACCCACTATTTTTCTTCCTTCTACATGTTTTGTATATAGTGTTTATTTCATATATTTTTTGTCTATTCCTTATTAATTTGCTATCATATCGGAATATAACTTTACCGATAATTGGTTTATTATTTTCTACACATATTCTGCTGGTTTTTTGATATGAGCCTGTTTCTTTTATATTTACTACCTTTTCGATATCAAACGTTATCAATCGATATCATGGCATTGTGGCATTATCATAATTTGTATAAATTGACATGGCTTATTATATATCATTACTAATTTAATGTTTTTTCCTAGCTCTTCGAACCGTATTCATTAATTATTATTAATTTATGTACCTAACCTTTATGTTATGAGTGGTTATATAGTGTTTTTGGCTGTTAGGCCTTTTATTGTATACGGACTTACCTGTGTTTATAACTGGTAAACAACTATAGCCCTTTTACATAAATTCATACATACAATCAAATCTTAACTATTAACATTTACATAAACAATTATTCTTTTCCTATCTAATGACAATTTTATCTTGATCTATGGATCACATATAAGACAATTGAAATCTATTAACGCTAACTAGCTGCTTCACACATCATTCTACAACAGTAATTGAATAATACATCTTATTTCATTACCTTCCATTAACTCAACAAGTAACTGGTATAACATAACATAAACTTTATCATAACATTCGTTGTCACAAAATAATATCATTTAATTCAGAATCCTTACTTGCTATTGCTATAAGGTAAATTATTGTTTCATTTTTGTTTACTTTCATGGTCGTTTACTTTGACAATTTCTGTACTATTCTACTTCTTACATTTCTCATCAGTATCACATTGATTTACTTTTCACTGAACATAGATCATTAACTATTATCTAACTTACAGGTTTGTTTATTCTCGTTATTTCTACCTTGCATCCTTATTTATCTTTATCTATCATTATAAATGTAATTATTAGACTTTTGTTTTATCATGGGGTTAGATCTTGACTTGCTTTTAATTTTGTTAATATAATATTTATGTAACATGGATGCCAGCATTTCTGTTGCATTACAATATATATATTTTTGTAATCACTGCAATGAAGTAGTAATGACATTAAGATGTTTAGATTTAAATTAATTCTAAAATTTACAACCAAAATTATTCTTCTAATAATTTGGTTGAAGTTGTAATAAAAACATAACTAAGTTGAAACCCGGATCCGTGGTACTGAAAACAATATCTAGCTGAATGCTTTTGATATAAAAAAGAATAAGAAGTAAATTTTCAAAATATTTAATGCAGAAATTTTTAGAATCTGAGTTTAAAAGTAAAGTAAAGTATCAGAGATAAATATGTTAATAAAGAGATGTTTTTGCTAACACCCAACGAGTGAATAAATTTATACAATCCTTGCTAAATTCCTGAATAATAAAGTGTTATAATTTGTTAGTGATTAAGGTTTGCTAACAACGGCAGCTAGTTCAATTAACAGATAACAAATTGAACTGGTTCCCGACATTTGTGATATCTTAACAAGGGAGACGTCACATCCGTTTATCATTTCTAACGATTCTCGGCAGTCATATTTCCTTCAACCGCTTTTAAATGCTGTTTTCAATTAATTTTATTTTCTGTACCTAAGGCTTTCAAGGCCGGCCGCCATCAACTAAACTCTGGGCTGTTGGGCCGTGATGTTCTTCTTCTCCTTCTTCTTCTTCTTCTTCTTCTTCTTCTTCTTCTTCTTCTTCTTCTTCTTCTTCTTCTTCTTCTTCTGTTGTTACTACCAGACGTTTCGGCCCCACCTTTGGCGATCATCTTCAGTGCACAATAACGATCCGCTAACTGACACGGTCTTCGTCAGTTAACCACAGTACTGTGGCAAAAGCGTTACTTTATTTCTTTCAATTCTGTCATTGACATCGGCTGTAGCCTCCGTTCTATGTGAAGTATGCCTTCTCGTTCGGTCTGCTCATACAAATCTTTGAACCTCCCTTAAACACTGATTTAGTTTATGTGCTATAAATCTTATTTTCAGCGACAATAGCAATAACGCTAGTTGTGATTATATTTTGAAAAACACGTGAAAAATTCCAATTTTTGTAATTTCAGTAATGTCCCTGTAAACAAAATCCAATGCGATGGACTTTGTACGAGCTTTAGAGTGTCATTCAGAATGGTGAAAAGAATCAGAAAGGCTATCCTAGAAAAGTGTCCAACGAATTTTTTTTCCACCTCTTTTTTTTTCAAATTGAAGCGAATTTCCCGTGGATTTGCTCATACACAATTCACTAATGCACTACACTCGGTAAAAAAACAAGAATCACTAAATCTGTTAAATTAACAAAAAGACTCTTGCACGCCTTAATATCATTTGTACTGACATAAAGGAAGCATAAAATAATTTCCACAAATCAGTCGTATGACTTTTGCCCCTTTCTCTACATTAGTTAGGCGGCAGTTAACGATACCTGCGTTGGATACCTTCCTTGGAGGCATTGGATATTTCCCGTTTCTTATAGAAACAGCTAAAGTGATTTGGGACACGTTGGTGTAATTCATTGTACATCAAACTGTAATTTGCTGTGTCATAATGTTCTACTACCCCATTATTCAGTAATAGGCTTACGTGTTTATTCTTTTTGTGCCGTGATAATACATTCCTTTTATCTTGAAACTGACACACACTATTATATTCCTTTCATTTTCCTAAACACACAGTCCAATAAGCATAAAAACAATTGATTAGGCTTATTCCTCTTTCTGTAGGGTCTCTGTTTCTTTATATCATTCTCTCTCTCTCTCTCTCTCTCTCTCTCTCTCTCTCTCTCTCTCTCTCTCTCTCTCTCTCTCTCTTACTCTCTTTTTCTCTCACCTTCATTACGATACGTGATCTGAATAATTGTGCAATCACGTGAGGTTTCCTTAAACTGCTCGATAATGGAAATAAAAAACTATGGAGTAAAGTTCATTGAGATCATAAAGTATCTGAAACCGCTTTCGTATCAAACAATATCTCCAGTCTCTGGAAAATTCTATTAGTGTGGAGTGCTCACAGCAAGTGTTACGTAAGTCACTTGAGCGCTTGCTTGCTGCTTGCACTGCACTCCTAAACATTTCCTTGTTAGTCATATTGTAACTAAAGTAAAGTTCCTTGTTTAGCAAAGTTCTTGAGTGTAACAAGTGCGCACGCGCCCAGTGTACACAAATGTACTTGTAGATGAATGTTAACAAACCTACACAAAACACCAATGCTTACAGTAGATCAGGCCAAACCACAAAAATTTGAGATCAGAGAGAAATACTTAATAGTAAGCAGAATGATCACTGGTGCACACCACTATATAAAATTATCCCGATTAGTGCTTTCAAGCTTCACAGCTCATCGTCAGATCGGAATTAAACCAAAGCCCTGAAAAACCCTTCACTCACATCTCACCCCCACCCTACTCACACGCAACAAGCTATAATTGAATGTTTCTTCCCCATCCTCAGCCCTGTCCCACCATCTGGACAGTTACATATTTTTCTAGCAAATTCCTAGTGTTTCAGTGTTGTGTGTGTGTGTGTGTGTGTGTGTGCATTCCTTTTAAACCTAGTCTTTCTCATCCACACATGTGTGCCAGTCACACACCCTTATTTTAAAAACACCTAATTAGTCCTAAACAATTTAATTCTTAATCTTATCTATCTGTCCTCTATCATTTACTTCTTAATTATGTTATAAAATATTTCTTCATTATCAAATTTAATTTTAGTATTAATTAAATTGTCTAACCCTTTTTCTCTTTCTTTCAATATTTCTAACTCCTCCCTAAGCTTCCTTTCAACTGTGTTATTTACTAATTTTACAATTTCGTAGTCTTCCAAAGGATTAACAAACTTATGGTTGTCTTCTATGAAATGTCTTACTTTTCATAGAAGTAATAGAAATTACTACTTAATAGTAATCCGATAATTTTTATGATATATTCCATTCTAAGGACAAAGTTCCTTCCTCGTCCGTCGACGTCTACAGCTGTCTGCCGTACTTAGCTTACGTTCCGTTCTGCCTTATTAGATGGTTGCAGTAATTTATTTATACTGCTATAATGTTCTAAACGCCATCCGTTTATTCATATCTTGCTCTTCTTTTTCCTTTGTGATAATGAAGTGTTCACTGCCTATGGTAAAAAAATCGTTAACGTAAAAATGTGGGTGATATGAATTTAATGAAAAATCACATTTAAGAGAGACCTGAAAACGCAAAAATGTATAATAAATTTAACTCATTCACACGTTATATTATAAAAAGGTTTCAAGACAACACATGCTCAGTTACTTAAAAGATAGGTAACAAAACAATTAAAAGATTAAATACTGAGCCGCCTCATTTCCCCTTCTCCAAGTTTTGAGAACATTTTTTTTTTTGTAAAGGGGAAGGCGATCCGTAATTTTTAGGACTAGGCAGATGGCCTAGATGAAGCATAAAATGCACCGAGCCCATTGTGACAGGACTTGCAAATAAAAGTCTGGGTTAACATAACAACATTTATTTTTGTCTTAGATCATATAGCACAGTATCCAATAGTTATACATACATTTATATCAGGACAGTAATATTCTATAGTTCAGCTTACACATTCATAAGGCCCTCAGTAATTCAGCACCATAAATCACATTACAATATTATAACAGCCAACCAAATTATTCACTTTTAAGTGACAGAACGAGAGCCCAGCAGTGATTAATCACTCTGTTTGTTGCTTTCCGGGGACTCAGAATACTGAACCAGTTCAATTAATACTGCTCATAACCCGCACCCCTAACAAGCCAATGCATGGCTCTGAAAAAACCCCTTTTAGGTGACTTTAAACCTTCAATAATTAGCACTCCTTTTTAATTATATCAGCCACTCCAGGTAATGATTAATCATCACTAAACTAAATTGGCATAATGCCTATTGACAAATAATAATAATCTCACAATGACCTAACGGGTATGCTAACAATTAGTGCTTGTAAATTCTTATATGCTCTCTCAATATTAATCACTATTATATACAAATATACTATAATCTTTATGGAATTCTCAAACAATCAGAACAGCTCGAGTTTCGCCCAGGCTGCAAGCATGCACATCCCGATTGGACTGAAAACCAGAAAACGCTTAAACGAAAGTAAATAAAACATGAGAAAAGGAAGGCAGCAAGGTAACACGCGAATTTACTATTGTAAATGACTTCCAGTTAAATATGGCCGACAGCGTGAGCTGCACTGGCGTGATAATTCATGAACCTGCACAAACAGTTAATCCGACGAAATGAAAGACGGAATAAAATAGAAAACGGAACGAAACAATCGCTCTGTACATGCCTGCTAGTCCGGCATACAATTATTGACTTAATAATGTACAGATTAGTACCACGGAATTATAAACGTGCACATAATGAACAGACATGTTCAGTTTTGATCATATACTGTGTAACTGCAATTTAACTCACAAAAACGGAATGTAACTTCTCTATTCTTTTATATTTCACTGCAATAGTGTGACAAAATGTGTCGCGAGGTCGACTTTACATAATTTGAACTGTTTCACCTGGTGTAAGGCTGTTACCACGTGCTGAGGTAGATGGTCAGCTCATGCCTCGATGTGTGGCGAGTTGCTGGTTCAGGATCCGGGAGATTCATCCTGTATTTACTGCGGGTCCCATCCCTAACGTCCGGCGATGAACGGAGTTATGTCGCAATGCTCTGGTTTATGGCGATAGATGTAGTCATCGCCATCGGTTCTGTCTCAAGCCCCTGGCTGGTTCGGGAACCCTATAAGCACATGTATTTTGTAGAAAACGTCACTAATAATAATTCACAAACATCAACTCGACCCTAGTGTCGCACTTACAACCACACTTCAGATACAACAAGTCGCTCGCACAGAGTTTTAACAATTGAACCAAATACCTTTTACTAATTAACCGTGCCACAGTAAAAGCTATAATCATTTCTTAATCAAAGAGTTAAGGCTAGTACCTTATAATATCATGTGCTTTCATCTAAAGAATTCACCACGTGGCCTCAATTACACTAAGTTAATCTCGATTGATCGGTGGTTATTTTAATATTCCACTGACACTAATACTTCACAATTTAGTAATTAACAAATGTAA
This sequence comes from Magicicada septendecula, assembly GCA_034769895.1. Classification (NCBI taxonomy): domain Eukaryota; kingdom Metazoa; phylum Arthropoda; class Insecta; order Hemiptera; family Cicadidae; genus Magicicada; species Magicicada septendecula. The sequence goes on from CM068375.1 coordinate 12,708,441, forward strand.
TTAGTTTACCAATATATATATACATTTTTTTTAATCAGTTTAAGGCAGTTATAAAATAATTCGCCACGTGGCTTCAATTACGCTAAGTCATTCGATAGATTGCCAGTTTGTGGAAATCAGTGACACCTTTACGCTACAATCAATAAGTATCAAATATAGTCAATCATACTGAAGCTGTTTTATTAATTTCAAAGCAGTTATAAAAGATTTTGCCATATGGCTTGACATGTTCGTACCAGACCAGAAACACGCACACACACCTTGATCCAATTCCATCTGGATTATAAATATATTTACGCACATATTCATTTTACTTAATAACAAAGTACAATCAAAAGCAACTCACCAGAGGTCCTTAATAAAATTACTCGCCCATGGCAGAAAGTAAAAGAACAGACAGAAATCTTTTTCGCCGCCGGGGCGCTCAGATGCTAGCAGGTTGAGATATGGAAGGCAACTGGACGCCTCCCACACGTGGAAAACCCGTTCAAGGGAAAACCGTAGTTACGGCAATTACTCAACAGAGCGCGCGAGAATGCACGCACAACTGACGGCTCGCTGCAATAGCCGAAAATATGTCCTGGCGAAATATAGACGTAAAATAAAATAATAAAAACTCGCCGCCATGTTTTTTACTAGTCGCGGCACAATACATTCGTATTTACTTTTTACTAAATACGTGTTGATATAATAAATCACTCTGATATATTAAACGCAGAAGGAGGCACAAATTCAAAAATATGTATACACTTTGGTGAACTCGCACATTTTGTATTAAAGGGTGTTTTATTAAATTAAGAAAACGTGAATTAAATTAGAAAATCAAAGGATTATTGTCTCCCAAAACAAACTGATTTTACCCTCTCTTATCAGACGGAGCGTACGGCATCTGTCATTTCTCAATAGGTGTACATTTTATTTGGCTGATCATCCAAAATATAAAAGTCTGCAACATTTAACAGTTTTCAATGTCTCTTGAAATGCGTTTGTCCTAGTTGAGACCGCATAAGAATGCTTCATAAGTTGGGGGGGGGGGTTTAAATCTGTGAAAGCGTGTCACTATCACCGACTTCAATACATTGTTACGACATTACAGACCAATCTACTTGTTTCTCAAATGTTCCAGAGGAATCCTGCTGTAACGTTGTGTGCGTACGTGATTGCAACCATTCCCAAGACTTCTCTAGACGTCGCCAGCCGCGCGCATTGTGTCAAGGCCGCAATCAATTAGTCCTAGTGTAGATCTGATACGTAGTATGTCGAATGCTCTGGTGTCTGAGCGGCGTATAAATACAAGGCTTCACCGGCGCTTAGTCAGTTATTGTCTTGCGATTACTCTGTGCGTTCAAGTGGTTATTAGTGAAAAGTAATGGGTTTTATAATCGTGCGGGACAATTGTAATACAATTGTGTTTTTTATTAGTTGACATTTTATTGCGTGTGATATTTTTATTTGATTTGATGTCAGCGACTATCTTGTTGATTAGAAACTGTTTAATTTTGATAATTAAAGCTGGTGATTAGTGACTTAATTGGTGTCTTGTATTTAGTTTTCCACTGTACCATACGACGATCTCTAGACCGCTTCTTTTACTTTTAGACGATCGTAACAAAATGCTTCTTTTACTTACCTCAGCCTCATCACTTACCTCATACGCCACACTCACTTACCTCAAATTTATCACCAATTATATATTCTTTTTTTAATAAAGTATTATTTCAGCGTTAACTTATATGAAATATTTTTTTCTAACAACAGTTTAAAGCAAATGGTACGTGTTTTATTATCAGGTAGTGTGGGCGGAACAGCAGTACGCAAAACTGCGCGTCAAGAGAAGCGTACAACACAGGATCGTCTTCCCTGCGCTTTCGAGAAGCCTGTCGCACAAGATCGACCTGTCTTCACTGCTGACACCGTACGAGACGTCAGACGACGACTTCACACAGCGCTGTTTCTCCTGGATGTCCAGTCCTTACAAGTCTCTGTTCAACGACGCAGTCTGGAGAAACCAATGGTACTTAGTAAGTAGCATACTGCCCCAGTACTGTACTACTGTTTCAAATATGTCTCTGTGTGGGGGGGCGCGCGCATACATGAACATATTTATTTATTTGCGTATATGTATTTATGTATAAGTAATAAACATTTATATTTATTGTACTCCTGAAACACCTGTTTATAAAGCAATTACAAATAGACCTACGAATGTGTATCTTTGGCTCTAATAAGTCTACCGTATGACACTCTGGGAAAGTATGACAGTTTGTGCAAACGCCACTCCTCTTTGTTCACTTTCCATAATCTAATTCTACTGTATTCTTTTGCTAAGTACACATCTGTTTTATAAGGAAAGCAAATCTCCCCAAAAGGTACACAGATATTTCTCTGTAAAATGGGTGAGTTACTGAATTCGTTTACACACATCTTAGCCTAATTTGTGGTACGATTCATAGAAATTTTGGAAAAAAAAACAAGACACAGCACAAGGATTAAATTTTATAAGACAATTGCAATACTCACGTTGATTTGTGCAAGTGAGGCGTGGGTCATGACAAAAAAAAAGGAAAGCTGTGAGATTCAGAGTGCTGAAAAGCAGTTTCTTCAAAGTACTTCAAATTATACATTGCAAGATAGAATAAGGAATGAAGATATCAGACCAGAACTCAAAGTAAAGGACATAAATGAAATTATTTCAATTTACAGAAAACAATGGTGGGATCTTTTGCAAAGGGTGACATGGCATCGACTGCCGAAAGCGGGACTGAACTATAAAGCCATTGGTAGAAGAAACGTTGGTCGTCCAAGGATGAGATGGGTGACGCAACAGGTTTATATAACCTAATCCTTGAAGAGAAGAAGAAGAAGAAGACACCTTGACCTTGGGTTTTACGTTACGAAGACAATCTATATACTTTCATTTCAATGAAAATCTTATAATATTTATAGTAAAACATTTTCTTTCTTTTCTGGGCCAATAATCATTTACGCTTGTCTGCTCACTGGTAGAATAACTAGAGTTATTCTTCGACGATTTTGCCTCCGAGCAAATTTCTGTTGAGTTTGCTCTGCCACTGTACCTATATCTAACTAAAGACCTCTTCACTCCGCCAACTATACTACTCCTCCATCTTCCAAAAGGCTATTGTCATGACCTCTTTACATCTCATGCCCTCCAATTTATTAAACCTTCTTGTTTGAATTTATACCTGAGGGTTTCACGGCCTCCGTTACTGCTAGAATCTTGTCTTACCGGGCTGTAAGGTCCTGGTCCAAAGTTGTTAGTTCCAGACGTTTCGACGGCCATCTTTAGTGAATAAAGTTTGACCAAGTCATAACACTGACCAAGTTATCGCAGTCAGTAAACACGCGATAACTTGGTCAGTGTTACGCCTTGTTCAAACTTTATGCACTGAAGATGACGTCGACACGTCTGCAAATAACAACTTTGGACCATGGCCTTACAGTCTGGCAAGACAAGAATCTAGCAAAGGTTCTTATTTCTTAGCAAAAACTATGTGGACCTTGGTCCAGAGGTAAAATCTTCCAGATGTTTCCAGAAGTTACAGCGGTCTTCATCATCAGAATGAGGACCGGTGACACGACGGTAGATGTCCTAAAACGCCCGCTGACAGAGATCTAGTTTAGCGTCTTAGTGTCTCTGAACTAGCTGTTAAAGTGACACCTGGGGTTATGCATGTCGATATCCATGCCAAGGTGCGGAGAGCTGTGCACCTTAAGCTGTGGTCGGCTAAGAGATGACAAAAACATCGAGAGAAGCTCCGCACCCTTGAAAAGTGGCAAATAGGTGGAGAGAACGAAGAGACGAGAGCGTTCTGGACCGCGATCCTGATCAAACACGTAAGGCCGTGGATATAGAGGGAAAACTTGGGAAAGTCGGTTTCTACCTGACGCAACTTCTAAGCGGTCATGGATACTTCCGATCCTATCTCCATAAGATGGGCAAAGCTTTGTCTGCAGACTGCCTGTACTGCGCGGGTGTAGAGGAATACGCGGAGCACACCTTCTGTAACTGTGTCATGGGCATGGGCCACAAGAAAAGAGTCACTGGTTGCGGATATAGGAATGTTAGCTCTAGATAACATCGTCAGAACCATGCTAAGCAGGGAGGAGGTCGTCTCGAATCATGTGGCACATTACGCAGAGGGCATCCTTCGGGTAAAGAAGAGATACTCAGAACATCTATAGAGTAGGTCAATGTATATGTGAGCACATTGGGTGTAGCAAAATGGCATAGTCCGAAGTAGTGTGTAAACGGTGCCAGGCTACTCAACGAGGGAGGGTTTTTTAGAAGGTGGTCCACTTGACACGGGAGTCCCACACCACGTGCGTAAATGCATTTTCCCTCCTCCATTCAATTATTTTCCACTATTTAGAATCCATTGTGTTTTAACTCTAATCGTACGCCTTTACCTCTGGCTATACCTTTTGGAATCAGAATCTTATCACTACACATGCTTTTTATGATTTTGACAACAGACTTACTTGAATAAACAAGACACACAGACAAGGTAGGCGTGTACGTTGTGTTTTACGCTGACTACGAAACTACGAAAAATGTCAAAACAGTATCATCTCTTCAATGTAGTATTTTACACCAATTGGATACATACATCATATCAGGTTAGACGGAACTAAAGTTATTTCCACCTGTATGACTTATAACAATATCAGACACATTGTTTAGTTACTTTACGTTTTCAGATAGACTACAGAACGCGGAAAAGCGATCCCCACTTGGACCTGAACGTTGTGCCGTGTTACATGGAAGGCATAACTGGCAAAGGCGTCAGGGTCGTTGTCATTGACGACGGCTTGGAATGGAAACACGAAGACCTCAGGAGGAATTACGTAAGTACATCAGTTACGGGCCAGATGTTTAGAATACGTTTTTATTTTCCCGAAAATAATTATTTATTAGATCGTATGCGTGTTCTAATATGTATTAAAACTCGTTCTTTAATATTTCAAGTTATTACGTACGGTTTCCTCTACTTACTGTAGGTCTATAATACGTATTGTTATCTCCTTTCTTCGCGTTCTCTACTTAGGTCTATAATACGTATTGTTATCTCCTTTCTTCGCGTTCTCTACTTAGGTCTATAATACGTATTGTTATCTCCTTTCTTCGCGTTGTCTACTTAGGTCTATAATACGTATTGTTACCCCTTTCTTCGCGTTCTCTACTTAGGTCTATAATACGTATTGTTATCTCCTTTCTTTGCGTTCTCTACTTAGGTCTATAATACGTATTGTTATCTCCTTTCTTCGCGTTCTCTACTTACGTCAATAATACGTATTGTTATCTCTTTTCTTCGCGTTTTCATTTGTATTGTATATCTTCGTCGTATCCGCTTATCGCCCATTAATAATGTTGGATTTTGTTGTCCATGACATGTCCGTTGATTAACTAATTATAAGTATAATACTACTCACTCGGAACACTAAGTTTTTTATTGGTAAAAATGTAAAATTTTTACCTTATAGCCTGAACCAGTTTTCGCTTATTATAAGCTTCGTCAGAGGCTGCCACTAGGAGCGCTGTCCGTCTTGTTCTTCGTGACGGCGCCGTCGTTTGAAAGATCGATGTTGTGTGTGTGTGTGCGGTGTGATATGTTGGAATAATACGTATGATTTGAATTGTGTCTGTTCGTTTAGGATGTCGTTTTTATGTGTTTTTTTGTGTGTGTTTGTATATTTCTAGTTGTTCAAGAGTGTCTATTTTTCTGCTTTTTGTGTATACGTGTATCTTTTGTGTGTTCACTGTATCTCTGTTTCAAGTAACCAGACACGCAAAGGCACTACACTCCACCACTGAATCCACCTTTGCAAAACACCTCATTGAAGCGAACCACACATAGGCCTATACAAACATAAACATTAACATGGATATTCAACATGTACACACAAAAGGCCGAAGACTAGACACTCTTGAACGACTAGAAATATACAAACACAGGAAAACACATAAAAATGACATCCTGAACGAACAGACACAATTCAAATCACAGGTATTATTCGAACATATCACACCGCACACACACACACAAAACATCGATCTTTCAAACGACGGCGCCGTCACGAAGGACAAGACGGACAGCGCTCCTAGTGGCAGCCTCTGACGAAGCTCATAATAAGCAAAAACTGGTTCAGGCTGTAAGGTAAAAATTTTACATTTTTACCAATAAAAAACTTAGTGTTCCGAGTCAGAAGTATTATACTTATAATTAATAATTGTGTATCGGCTGTTGGAAAAAGAGCACAATTAGCAGATATTCTAAATAAGAAACGTTTCAGGATCCGGACATCAGCACAGATCTGAACGATGGTGACGACGACCCAACGCCGAGATACGACGCCAAAGACAGCAACTCGCACGGAACACGATGTGCCGGCGAAATAGCGATGCAAGCCAACAACTCTGTATGCGGTGTAGGAGTTGCCTTCAACGCTTGGATTGGAGGTTTGTATATCACCCTTTTGTAATAATTACTTTGCTTCGATAACATACTTTGCTTCTCATTCGTCCGTTCTCAGTCTCGAATATTACAGTGTCTTTCACAGTGAACAAGTTATTTTCATAAAATCAAATCCTGTCGCTTTCTAAATGTTGTTGCGTGATAGTACTTTTTAAGGTAGTGGGTTAAAGTAACGTCAGATGCAGAAAAGTTAATATATTTACTGAAAGCATTTGACAGAGTGAATAGAGGCATTTGGGCAATAATGGCAAAGAATGGGAACCCGCAACACCTCATTACAGAATTTTCATGTGGAAAAGATAATCATAATTGAGACTAGAAAACGTAGCCGCGAGGAGCACATAGAAGACAGATAAAATATCGCCCTCTCTTTTTAATTTATATATAGACATTGTCATACACAGTTGGCCGATGAACCTTCTCCAATATTTTATGATTGATACCTGCAGTTGCTGATGACCAGGCTATCCAGTCGAACTCAGAGAGCGCCTTGCAGACGGCTGTACACCCATTGAGTTGAATCTGCAAAGATTTCGGATTACATATCTCCACACTGAAGACCAAGGTGTTGTTGTTTCATGGAGTTGACCCCATACTAGCAAAAATCGTTGCTACTGTTCTAGAGCAGGACCGAATATATGGGCTGTAATGTATCCGTTGATCATCCATCAGAAGTATGATAAAATCAACGAGTAAAGAAACACGCCTAAAATCCTACAGGGTCCTCACCACACTTCTCTATGACCCTATGAATTATACTTTACCGAAATCCCAGGACACTCGTATTCAAGCGGCCGAAGTGACATTTCTCAGAGACGTGGCAGGTTATGCTCTTCAAGATCGCAAACGAAATGTCCCCATGTATGGGCAGGAACTAAATATTATGAGTATACCTGATAGGACTCCCCAATATCGGATAAAATAAATGGTTGGAACATTTTAACCGAATGAATGATCGCCGCATCCCCAAACAACTATGGAATTATTAGCAGAAAGAACGGAGAGGTGTGATACGCCCGAAGAAGCGTTGGAGTGACATGCTCTAGTCTATCTGCTTGGGACTGAAACAAACCATTTTTCGTTTAATTCTTCCTGAAGATGATGATGTAATTTATTGAATAAAATTTATTAATAGCAATATAGTAACTTTATTGTACTGGTCACCCCTCCACGTAAGGGAAAACGAAGACATTATTCAGACTTGGGTTTAGCCCAGCGCAAATGCAAAGCATACATGATAGTCCGGCACGCAACGAAGCCCGTCGTCCTAATCTCCCTGTACTCCCAATACATTATTGCTCACAATCAGAAAGACTTGGCGTTCATCGGACTGGACAAGTAAATAATTCAGAGTAATAAAACAGTACGTTCTACTGCCTAAACGCATTTAGTTATTCCACATTTTGTAATGTTGCGTCCTATTTATAGTTGATTACACTTCAACATAATTATTCAACACATCATTACACAATCAAACGCACGTTGAAGATTATAATTGTTTTGTGTCCTTTCTACCCCCATCCCTCCTGCCTAAACCGCGTCCGTCCCGGAGCACGGCGATAGAGGGAAGAGAAGTTGCACTTGCCTTAGGTGTGCCTTGTGCCGCCTTTTGAGAGTGCTTCCTCCGTTTCTGCTCTCTCCCATTGTTAAACGGCAACCCACGGAGATTTTTCCTGGCCCGGTTTGAGGCGCTCTGCCCCTTGTGGGGCCGAGCAATTCCAACCTCCCAATCAAAAGGTTTGTCTCTGAAGACCTCCGCTGTTGCGACTCCGGAATAGCACAAAATAACATCTTATGCTATCCCTCCAAAATAAAATCAACAAGGAGGTTCCAATCCTGCAAAGCGCCAGATCGCTACTCAAGGTTACAAGGCAGCAATCGGGTCCGCCCGGACTCTAAGACCACCGGAACACGTCAAACTGCTGCTCCGCACACTTTGACTTGGAGTTGGACTTGGGCTAGGATATCCTTTCTGAGCGGCCATTTAAATATTATTAATGCTACGTTTCTCCAGCAATTTCTCCGCTCCTGATATCAGTTACAGTACTACTTGTAGTCGTATACTTATTTTTATCAAACTGTTTACTCTCTTTGCATGTTTTATTTCAACCGCCTGAATCGTACACTCTTCCTCACAGTCCGTTCAGGTTTTATCAAACTTGTCACAGGTAACATCTGGAACAGGCACAGTCTTACATTAGTTAGTGTCTTCAGTATTTACTTTACTTCTACGTGTCCGATTATTATCTCCAGACAATCTTAGATATTCTTCTTTAGTAGCGTATCCTACTCTTTCACAATAATATATATATTGCGACAACACAAATTACTAAACTATTGGCGCATAGGATATGATAGTATGTGTATTTCAAATTACAAGTCTATATTGGAGGGTTTAAGATTATTTATTGTACAAACACAAGTTATAGTTTATATGGTATATTTGAAATGTACAGAATGTAATGTTTGATATAGAGTCTTTCTTTTAAAATGTTAAATAATGTTCATACGCAAGACGTGATACGTTACATAAGAAGACTCCCACGATGATGTTGTTGAAGAGAAGGGCCGGTCTTTGCGGTATAGATGGTTCGTCAGGTGTGGCTTACAAATGACAGACGTTTCACCAGAAACGTTTACAGCTGGGCTGGCGTCCTGTAACAGCTGGGCTGGTCCTATAACAGCTGGGCTGGTGTCCTATAACAGCTGGGCTGGTGTCCTATAACAGCTGGGCTGATGTCCTATAACCGCTGGGCTGATGTCCTGTAACAGCTGGGCAGGTGTCCTATAACAGCTGGGCTGATGTCCTATAACAGCTGGGCTGATGTCCTATAACAGCTGGGCTGATGTCCTATAATTCCCACGATGAATCCGACACTTCGCACATACAACGGTACTACGGATTTTATTTCTCGCAAAACTTATATAGAGTTTAAGACCAAGTAATATCTCAGGTGACAGTGAGTTTAATCTAATAACGGTATATTGAGCTTATACCTCTCCGGCTTCTTCAAGTGTTCTCGCGAATACGAAGGTCTACCGCGATCAGCAGACCACCCTATGAGGAAATCTTGCACTAGCACGGAAACGTCTTGATGGAACTATTGCGTAACAATTTATGATACTGTTACACTCACTTCTTACACACGTAATATTACAATATTAATATCGTGTGTAAAGATATAAAATCAATTGTTATGCGTCACACACGTTACTATCCCCGAAAAGTCTTAACAGATCCTTGCAAGCGGTAGAGTCTTGTACAAGGATTGTATGTACCGTTCGCGGTAGCAGCAGTGAAGAACTGCTTGTAATTTTTCGCACAATGCGTTAAAACACTGATGTGTGCAAATGTACTACACACACAGTTCTGAGTCTTCCCGTTTCACTAACGACGAATAGTTTTTACAACACCTTGCAAGCGGTAGAATCTTGTACAAGGAGTGCACGTTCCGTTCGCGGTAGATGGCGTAGAAGAACTATCGTAATTATACGCGTAATGCGTTTAAACACTACTGTGTGCAGATGTACTACATACACAGTTCTGAGCCTTCCCGTTTCACTAACGACGAATAGTCTTTACAGCACCTTGCAAGCGGTAGAATTCTTGTACAAGGAGTGCACGACCCGTTCGCGGTAGATGGCGTAGAAGAACTATCGTAATTATACGCGTAATGCGTTTAAACACTACTGTGTGCAGATGTACTACATACACAGTTCTGAGCCTTCCCGTTTCACTAACGACGAATAGTCTTTACAGCACCTTGCAAGCGGTAGAATTCTTGTACAAGGAGTGCACGACCCGTTCGCGGTAGATGGCGTAGAAGAACTGCCTGTGTAACGACAGGCTTAAGAAAATTTCCAACCACCAGTCAGCATTCTATTGGTGGATGGAAGTCACATGGTTAGTAAAAAGTGACCATGCACTTTTCATGCAGTAGAGTGCATTTACTTTGTAACAGCATGCATAGCGGTAATCAGACTACTCGTATCTCATGCATGACTGCCTACATACTAATAATATACATGAACGTAAACAATAGTCCAACAGGTATAGGGATTGTAGCGATACACATGTCTCAGTTCAGCTAATGTCAAAACAACGATAATACTTCACGCACCACCCGGGAAACGTTTCCCACTCGCGCACGCGCGCACATTTCCACTAACACAGCACATGAATAACCATAAATAATAATGCACAGTTTTTCTAAACTAAACCCTTAACCTTACTAAATACAATTGATAACAACCAAACTTAACCATCTACCAATATAATATGAATGTCCATTGTCTGTGTAATATATGAACTTGCCCCGCCTATCATGATCCTGTGATTCGTTGCAATATATATATATATATATATATATATATAGTTGTTTATTGCTTAATCTTATTGTTTTACAGGAATACGAGTACTCGACGGTACTACAACGGATTACATGGAAGGCCAGGCTCTCCAGTTTGCTTCGGACAAAGTGGACATTTATACGAGTTCTTGGGGGCCCTCGGACGATGGTCGAACTATGGAGGCGCCTGGTTTTATGGCAACACAAGCTATCAAAAACGGCTCATTGAAGGTAATAAAATAAGGTATTTTTAGACGAAAAACATTCCGGGTTATAGGCCACGATAATTCTCGGTTCCAACTTTGTCACTACTTATTGCTACACTGCTAAATACTTCGTTCTTGACGAGGCCTTTCGGTGTCTCCACCACCTTCAGGTCTTAAACGACAATGTTTTTACCTCTACAAACCCATATATACACCTAGATACCCCCCCTAATTGTTTGAACTCGCTCGGAATCAACCAACCCCATATTGCGTGTTATACCAACTAGGCAACGTCCTTCACCGAGCATCGTCACTACCTACTTTCATATTTGCTCCTGCCGTGAAACCTGCCCTCAATATTAAGACATTTTTCGACGATTAACCATTACATGTAGATTTGTTTCTTGTAGCTGTCTTGGTTGTCATGTCGATTCAATAAAAAATATTGATCCAGTAATCCATGTCAATCGTAGTAATCCAGGCTCACCTGGAATCGTATTTTTTCTGAGCGTTGTGAGGGTAGCTAAAAAAATATTTTAGCAGTTCTGTGATGTGCCGTGATGAGCATATGCTGTCAATTTTTGAATAGTATGAAACAATAGTTACGAGGACATGAACAACAGTCTTCGGTACAGCGGAATAAATTATAAACATCTCAGCAATCAACATACACTTCGTAAAAATTCACACACATAAAACACTTGTTCTTCTACAGAATAGATTCTTGTACGTAAGTATAAAATTGCTTACATAAAATACACAATATAAATACACCCATTTAATGAATAAATTTTTTAGACCTCAATTATAACAAAGAAACACTTGATATTACTTATATTACATGTAGGCTCTATACCAAAACCACACCTCTCCATCCTTTAGGTGTATAATTCCATAGTTGTTTGAGGATGCGGCAGCATCCATTCTGTTAAAATGTTCCAACCATTGTAGCCGATACTGGGAAATTCTATCAAGTATATTTATAATACTCGGTTTCTGCCGTACATCGAGATTTCTTTTACGATCGTATAGTATATCCTGGCACGGGCCTGAGAAATATCATTTCGGCCGCTTGAATACTATTGGCCTGAGACTTGGCTTAAGTCCAGTTCTCAGGCCCGTAGAAAAGTGTGGGCAGGGTCCTTACATTACAGAACTTCAGGCGTCTTTCTGTCCTCGTTGGTTTTAGAGTTCTCTTGACGGTCCGACACACACGGTTGAACTTGTGTAGCTTCTTCATCACATCATTTTTTTGTAATGTGAGGTACATTACAGCCCAGATATTACAAATTTTATAACCAGGTCTTGCATCGCTGCTGTGTCCAGCGCGAATCCCCTGACCGCCTAGTGGAAGTCGGCCCACACCAGCTCGTGTATCCCGGGCGGACGCCTCACGAGAAAGGCGTTACACGACTGGCAAGACACCTCCGCTCAGGCCGCGACCAGCTAGGATTGCCATTCGATAACATTTTGTTAATTTTATGCTTGCATGCTGGGTTGGTAGAGATATGATGGGTTGGTAGTAGTTCCCTCAGGAGAAGTCCCCTCACAGTTGTGGATCGTCCAACAGACTCCAGGGTCTTTTCACGACGTGACAAGGGGGAACTTCGTCCTGGCCAGATCGCGTAGATGGAAGGTAGGTTGAGTCTTCCGTGTTGAATGGTATGTTTCATGTAAAACTTATTCGTTACAACATATCAAAGTACCGTAACCAAGTATACAAGCATTATACTGATGCTTCACCCTCCCCCCTTCTCATTACGGTGTCTCATGAACGTTCTATCGATATTTACAACAAACTGATTAAAAATTAGTCCTTGAGGTTTATCCGTAGTAAAAACAAATCCCAAAACTATGGGAAATTCTCGTCTATAGTGTAATGCAATATAAACACTGATCTTCCTGCTGATGTATCGCCTGAATCCAAATTAATACGTGGAAGGGGTACACATTTACCGGTCATAATTTTACCGGAAATTAAATTTATGTGCAATTTAACAATTTATAAAAGTGTGGTATTCCAGAGGCCATCTTTACTACTGAAACTACGTAGTAAGATAAATAAAATACGAAAAACTATTTATCTTATAGTGCTTATATAACGATTTACCTTATAGTTTTATAGTAATAGTTTTACAGTGCTTACAAAACTAAAGACAACTATGCAGAAGAAAGGGGAGTTTAATGACTTCAAAACTCAGTTTAATAGTGAAAAACTAATACAGTTCTATTAAATATTTAACGAAATGAAACCTTGTAACTGTTTTTAAAGGAGTTTCAAATTATGATAACAGATTTCCAGTTATCCAGTATCCATTTATTGGATAATGTGTTATCTCTGTTGTGTTAACTGTAAAGGTCGATAACTGATTCCCACGTATAACATAAGATGATATATTTTGTGTTAATATAACTTGTTAATTTTGTGTACGTTTTAATTTAATTTCCAATTTTAATGTGCAAGTTATTTTATTAATGTAAACAGCTTATTTTATTACAGGTAAACCACAATAAATATCTTCAGCGAAATATCAAATCTACTGCCGAAGTTCCTTTTCTTTCTTATTAATTTACCAATATCTTTAAGTAATACACCAACAAATTTACTGAGAAACTTGAAATCATGTCTTCATTACCAAACTACGTCTGTGTTAACAGATTTTGATAGAACATGCTAAACAATTATCAACTTCTATATCTCTTCTAAAACTCTTTTGTATGCTATAAATAACAGACAAATATATTTAATGTAGCCGGTACACCGAAAAATGAAATGACATAGATAGAATATTTTTATTTAATATTGAAGAGAAGTGATTTACTTTTAAACAAGTGAGATTGAAATTATTGGTCGTTACGGTGAAATCGCGCTCAACAACAGAGCCATTAAGTAAAACTCCCAAACTGTTCTTTAAAATTCCTCAAAGATGAGAATTTAATTACGAATCTGGCAAAGCGTTTGATTTTCATCAAACACGTATTAGAAATAAAAACATTTTATTTTTTAAACAGACGTTTTTCGTTTTAAAAGCCTGACTCTACATAATTACATTAATTTTTAACATAGTTGCAAAGTATATTCTTATTTAGACACTTTATCATTCGAACACAGCGTTTGATCTTTGTCCTTATCATTATTGTTCTGGTGTGGTTAAAATCACGCTGACTTTCTTCTGGATTGTTTATTTTATAATAATAATAATAATAATAATTGCCCCATTGTAAACAGATTCTCTTAGGGGTACCCATGTAGATTGCACGTAAGCCATTCTTTATATTATAAGGTGAGTAGTCTGGCCGTCAAGACACTACAGCTGCCGGTTATTACACAACGATGGTATCCTGGGTTTTTGTTTTCATAGCATCAATCAGCTTCGGATAGAAAAACTCGTCTTCTATTTATAATGCTGCCTGGAGATCCAAAAAATCACGCTTTTCTGAAAGAATGTATGTCGAAAATCCAAAAGGAATTAAGCAGGATTAAAATACTATTTGTTTTCCGACAGAGCACAAAACAAAAAATACAGTCTTATAATTAGAGATAATATAAAAGTGTATAATATAATACAATATAAAAATGTAAAATTTACTGTCTTGGTCAGTTGCGACGAAACAACGTTTCACCTGTTTTTACGCGTCAATTGCGCCCCGCACTTTCACTTACTGACCGAATCTGTCATTTAGGAAAGTTTCTGTTCTGAACTTCAATGAGATTTCAATTCATTTGTACAAGTAACCTCTTTCTTCCAACATTCTTGTCACGTTTGGTTAGGTTAGGTTAGGTTAGGATAGGATAGGACAGGTTGGGTTAGGTTCGGATATGCTAGGAATGGATATAATTTGATTTATAATTACCATTATAATGGTAATTCTTGTATGATTATAATAACATGAAAATTCAATTGGTCGCAACTGATCAGGTCCAAATTTCCACCGCGGTTGCAACTGACCGGGTTTTATAGGAATGGATCGCAACTGACCACGGTCCATAATATAATATAATATAACATATAAGTCATGGGACTGTAACCGCCCTTTAACGCAGTTGGTGCTATTATTAAAAGATTAATCATGCGGTATTATTTAAGATAACCCCCCGAAAATGAAATTACAACCTTTGGGAAATGTACGATTATGCATCTAAGGAAATAAAAATTAAAAGGTAAATGTAGTTAAGTAATTATAATACTTATTTAATAATATAAATTATAATTCCTTCATTAAACTTTTTATAAAAGATACTTTAGACCTAGCTAATGCTGAATTTAAAAACCATGAACAAAGGTAAACAGTAAATTGTCTGTAGTCAAAACTATACCAGAGACAAGACTGCATTACTACTACATACCAGTCAAAGGAAATTCATTTAAAGAGAAAGTAACTTTGTTCAAAACTAAAGAAAAAATTATCGAATTAACATTACCAAAATGTTACAGTATATAAATTGTCAAACAATTTAAACCGATTCTTTTAGAATAAGTACCTACAATAGTTCAAGTTAATTTGGTTTTGATAATGTTAAATTGAGACCGTAACCAAATATACTAAATTACAAGGATTTACAAAAGCTAAAAATACAAGAAATTTATTTCAGCTATTTCGCACATTTTGATCAAATGGACAAAATGATTCTTTCCAACCGTTTCCTTTGATTTATATAGATATGTATAACATACTAATTTTCAACAGATAAAATAAAACTTTTTACTTAAAACTCTTTAAAATTTATTATAAATTGCAACTAAATTTAATATAAATGCACAAAGTACGTAGTTAAGTAGTTGTATGAAATAAATTCTATTACGTCAATTTAAGGGAATTTTATAATTTTAAAAACCCGTGGACCGTGATAAAAAACGGGCCAACAAAAACCTTAAAAGTGGTTATTGTGCACAAAAAAGCTGCAGTCTCATTAGATTTTATGCATTTTTATGGTAATAGACAAACATTACTGCTAAACCGGAATTTTTTAAAAACTCAATCCTTTATAAGCTTGTAATTTTTGTCCCTTTCAACCAATTTCAATCTTTAATATCTCATTTTATTGTGCAAAGGGAATATAAAACACGAAATCTTTTGGAAGTATTTTGGTTGAAAATTTAATTTTTGGCGAAATTTTTAAAATGCTCATTGGTGGAGAAAGGTAACTGTCTGCAAATAGCTCTCAAAAAAAATCTTAGCACTGGGTAGCTACATTTAATTTTATTAGACTGCATAGATAAAACAAAAAACATGAGCCCCCACATAAGTCATTTGCAGTTAGGATATATTGATTTTTGGAAATAGCCTAAAATCGATCGTTTCTGGGCCTTTAAAGGGTCTTAGTCCTGTCTCGGGATTGAGAGCTCCTAAAGGATTAAAATTTTTGCATTGGCCGTATTTTCGAAGACACTTCAATACATCTCAGTACGGACGAAATCGCTGAATTTTCTATGGAAAGTATTGGATTTACTCATGTATATTTAATTACTTAAGCACTGAGCATATTAGTCAGTCATCCTTGCAATAGCCAATTCTATTATGTGAAGTTGGTGTGTGTGTATGTGTGTGTTATTGTCGCACAATATAACAGATAATTGTACCGCATCTTCTTTGTGAACACTATAGCTTCTGGTAATTTCTTTTACTGAACAAACGAAAATAACCAAAAAATAATCTACTTTCTCTGTTATAATCAGGCGACACAAAAATGTACAACGCATTAGGGCATGGCTTTGTGCAGAGTCAATAGATCTTATTTTTTCGTGTTTTCTTTTAATTCTTCATCTCCTCCTCCTCCTCGTTCTTCTTCTTCTTCTTCTTCGTCTTCTTCTTCTTCTTCTTCTTCTTCTTCTTCTTCTTCTTCTTAATGTTATTATTATGATTGTTATTGTTATTGGTATTATTATTTACCTTTTTAATTATTTTTAATCATCATTGTTATCCGACTTCAGTCCTTTTGCAAATATATGATCATCACAATAGAGGGTGTCTATCAGGTTTACTTCTTGAAATCCAATTTAATATGCTTCTTTCTTATTTAATACTAAAAGCATGTTCTTGTCTTTTAAGGCTTTATGAGTAAATGTCAAAGCCTCTTCTCGTGATTTATGAGGAATTGATATGTAGGAAAGTTCTTCTAAAACATATTTCCATAGTTTTAATTTTGTCTTTAATTCTTCTTAATTCTACGTTTGGTATTACTGCGTGACCATTATACTAAGCAATATTCTTTTCTTCATCATTTGGCATACACATTGAGAATCTAGTTCTTTTCTTATTTGTTCTCAGTATCTTTTTCACATTTACCGCTTCACCAAGCAAAAGCGGAGCCTTATTGCTTCTTAAATAATTCATTTACGTCGGTTTAATTTAAGCCGTGTAAATTTTAAAACATCCCAATGTTCAGTTGTGACAAAGCAGTTTTATAACTTATTGTTTTTATGAATGTGTTGTTTCAGGGACGCAACGGAAAGGGCTCCATATACATCTTTGCGTCGGGCAACGGTAAGCCGACAGGGGATTCATGCGCCGCGGACGGATACATACAGAACATCTACACAGTGGCGATAGCAAGCGCCAGTCAGACTGGCAAGTCTGTGTACTACGGCGAGACGTGTTCCGCCATTATGGCGACTGCCTACTCCAGCGGAAGCACAACTGAGGAAATGGTGGTAAAGCGATACATATATACACACACACGAATTATGTGAAAAAGTATACAAGGCTGAATAAAAGTAGCTATTAAATATTTGTTTTTGTTTGTTTTTCTCTAATTAATCTCACATAGCAATTAATTTGAATCGTAACGCTCTACGTTGATAACTGATAAGTATACAAGAAAATAAATATTAGTCACATAAACCTATTAATGCATTTAATACAATTTAAAGTTTCAAAAACTAAAATGAAATGATGAGAATTCTAAGGAAAACCACGGCCTAATAAAAATGAGAAAGGTTAATAATCCTCAAGGTTTTCATTCAAATGGCAGAATATATCTCAAGGTTTAATTACTTAGATTCTGGTATCGAAACATAAGAAAACCTGCAGGTACAGTACTAAAGTTTTCCTGAGAGACAATGAAGAGACACTAAACAGTAGGCTAACGTACGTAGAGTGAGATGGGGAAGTATTAAAACCCTATAACTGGCCGAGCTTGTTCTCCATCTACACTTATGTAGGTCACAGTCAAGGTCACCCCTGACGCACCAAACAATATCCGTTGAACCACAATTGTCCGAATACGTGTAAAATCATCCGAAATATGTAAATCGTATACATTTTGTATACACATTATCAATTGATAGCCACCATGTTCTATTAAACAATGGAAAAGTGTAGTTCCCTACATTCAATATTACATCTACGCTATGTTGTTTTCCGGTGATAGTATACAGTTTAATAATGTTAATAAGTAGAAGTCTGTTGAAGTAAAATTAACGACATCACTTTTTTATAGTCCCGACGTTATCAACCCAAACGTCGATTTGGCTGCTGATTACTAGGAACCTTTCATTTCTGTTTTCAATCTTTTTAGGGTTATTGTCTTGATTTAAGCATATTTCAATTCTACATTACGGAATAACATATGTTAACCACATGTGAATTTAAGAAGAATACGGAGTGTATTTTATGTTGTATACTCTGGTCGCACTAAAACTTTTCTTCAAGTGTATTTTCCAAAGCAATTCTAAATCCAGCTAGTATTTTAGTATTCTTTTTTTGACATGTTCCGCCACTGTTACCGACGAATCCTGGAAACTTTTCAGATTTTTCAAACATTTATTTCTTCTCCAACATTTGTTTATAACAAACTGAGTGTCGCTATTTTTGGTACGTTTGATAAAATTTAGTCATATTTCTTTTCATTATGTCTACCTAAATAGAATCACCATGTCGTTAGCAAAATAATTAACGTTAAGTAAGAAAAGTGGATCTCAACTTTGTGACAATAATAATTAATAATGTACATTGATTAATAATGTTCATAAAACAGTTTACATGAAATTAAAATATCTAAATTAAGCAATCAAGTTATTTTGTGTACCAGTGACTTTATTAATCAAGGCTCCCGCTTTTAGCCAATGCTGTCAAAAACAAAACTGCATATCATTTTTAATACTAACCAAGAAAACTACAATGATAGTGACTACTAATGTAATTATAAAAATAATTATAAATGTGAACTGTAAAACTAACCTAAGTGGTGGATTTCTGATTTTGGATTTTCGTCGTCATCAGGTGTCTTGTCGAGAGAGCAAGCTGTAGTAATAGTGTGGAGGGGTTTAGGAGTAAAAACAGATGACTCTAAAACAAGGCTCATCATTTGGTAAATCCACCATTTATTTATTATCACTTTAACCCTACTACTTTTAAATCGGTCAAATCTTTATTTAGATATCCGCATGCTTACTGCAGCTCAGTCTCACAAAACCTTTCCCTACAGTGTTTTACTATCCACAAACAAAATTTATACACTATTAGAATCAGTTGATGCCGATAGGAAACTATGTTTAAAATTACTTTTTACCCAGTTGAATATAGAAAGCAGTCTGCTTAGAGATACACACATACAGCCTGCTATATAAGCTTACTAGTCTTCTGTAAGCGGTTTTATTTTATGGTCAGTCATGTTATTGAACCTTTAATGGTTAGTTGTTGGAGAGGATGTACTCGTTGTCTTAATCTTAAATTAGGCACGAAATCCCACAATCATTTAAAAATACTTGGTACTGAAAGTATAAGTGTAATAATCGCTCTTTTTACCGCCCTAAGCAGCCTACGGATTAGGTAGGGTAGGGTTGTATGAGCCTAGGAAGGTAGTGTGGCCAGCACTATGCTTCAACCGCCCGTCATTATCCCAGGATATTATATCAAGTACTCCTTTCTACATGCTGAAAAAACACATGTTAATTTTATGGTGCGTCCGGAAATCAAACTGGGAAACCCTAGATTATTAACCAGGTACTACATTCATTAGTCTACTAAGCCCCATTTAGTATTGAATACAATTACAAAATAAGAGCACACAAACACACACCTGCATATTGTTACATAGAGGGTCACACAGACCGTCGTGTGTCGCTAATTACAAACTTCATTTAGAACCAAATAACAGGTAGAATCCAACAAAGATTCTGTACAATAATTCAACTCAAATTCGCCCATAAACTACAATATATGTCACTTATTACATTTTCGCACCAATTAACACAATTATCACTTCCCACTCAACCGCCACAATAACTGAGAATCGCACTTCTAAATTCGCTAGGCGTAACTGAACTACTAAGCCAACCGCTGACGCAGAGGTTCCTGAATAATCATCCATTTTCCAGACGGCACGGCGAGCATAATCTGAGAAATTATAGGCCATAGAACAACACGACCTAGGTCAAAGGCTAAATTGAACTCAACGTGCTGGCTGCATGCTCCATGCTGATCGACAAACGTGTAGAAAAACGATCTCAAGAGCATTTTATCTCAACGCACGTAGAAATAATTACGCGCGCGCGTACGCGCTCACGCAAAAACACTGTTACTTAATTATACCCTTTGTTATATAAATTCAGGACGCTTGGTCTTCATTTTTATCACACAGGGCAGCTTACTTGTCTGCTGAGTTAATTTCGACAATTTAATTAAACATTAATTTGAACTACAATTAGTTAAATTTGGCAGTCATACACAATTCCTGCTTTATTATCCACGTAATGTTTCGTGCGTTTTAGAGTAAAATGTAAATTTATTCACTTAAGAATAAACTTCTTCATAAATCTTGTAAATATTTAGAGTACTTTATATACTTCCGTTGTTCATTGGAGTTTGTATTTTGTTTCCACTGAACAATACGACGATATGTGACACCGTCGCAAAAATGGTTTACTTATTTCGGCTTAAGATTAGAAATTAATTAACAAATACCCTTTTGGGCCAATTTTAATGGAAACAATTATTGAAGTTTTGTTTGTTAACCAAAGTGACTGTCGTTGCGTTTCAGGCGACAACAGACGTACGCGGTTCGTGCTGCACGACGCACACCGGCACCTCGGCGTCCGCACCTCTGGCTGGAGGCATACTGGCACTCGGTCTGGAAGCAAAGTAAGTTACACATTCGTTAATACAGCGATTTTCAACCCTTCAGTTTCCGGCACACTTCCTGAATCGGCATGTCTTAAATAATGCGGCAACGCCTAACACTAGAACTCTGCTGATAATTATTTACTTTTGAGCTAAATGTAAAGGAAATGAAATATTGATTATTATAATCATTTAGCTATAAAGTCTATATAATCAATGTTTCATTTCCTTTACATTTAGCTCAAAAGTCTACTAACAGTAATTGTAATATGCAATCTTAGTGTACATGAACAAAATTAAATCTGCACAAAAAAAATAACCCAAATATATCGACTCTTACAGCTTTAATATGCAATTAATATTTAGGAACTAACTGTTTAAATACCTACTCTACGCGCAGGCGCGCGTGTGTGTTAGTATTTTGCGGGCGCGTTTATATTTGTTTATGTTAGAAGTTGCTAGGAATCATTTTTAGTTAAAAATAAAGTTC
Organism: Magicicada septendecula; assembly: GCA_034769895.1. Lineage (NCBI taxonomy): Eukaryota > Metazoa > Arthropoda > Insecta > Hemiptera > Cicadidae > Magicicada > Magicicada septendecula. The sequence goes on from CM068375.1 coordinate 12,730,045, forward strand.
ACAAGGAAACTATTTTTTGTATTTGAGACACGCTTTATTTTTATTAACAATAAACATTTCGTTAAGCCATGTGCCTGTCCCCACCCATATTTATATGAAAATGACCCCACCCATATGTTACAAAACTTTGCAAGTGTAACTTACTGAATAAAAAAGAGTGGGGTCAGACACACGACAGACTAAGGCATTCTACGATGAGAAAACCTTATCGCTGAATACAGGAAGTGTTTGTCGTTAAAACCCAAATGTGTCTTATCCTTCATCTTCTTCTACTTTTCTTTGTTGTTAATGTGTAGGTGTCTTGCCTTGAACGATTTACGGTACTGCAGCCGTTTTGTATAGGGGTCTCTTAGGACTAAATTGACCTTAAGAATATGGACTAATGATACCGCTGAAATTCCAGTGTCTTGTATTCAGTAAAAATGCTGACTCCATTCATTGATTTATGTTCCTGTCCTCATTAATATTGTATTACTTCTCTGGCACCGGTACATTCTGAAGTTTGTGTAATCTCGTGAGTCGCCTAATTGATCTCAACTTGGGTGCGTGAAGCTCTGTCTTTCTTTTTTATCACCGGTCCCCCACGTACATAAAAAAAGACTAGTCCTGGCACGGCTTCTGAAAACTTACATTTTTTCGAATTTTCTCCATTAGGAGTTTATCAAATAGTACTACGCATAGTTTTAAACAAACAAAATTTACTGGCGATGTCACTTACGGGATGATAAGTGAAGTAATTCCTAAATACTTATACCGTGAAACCTGGTCTGTGAGTGCTCCGCCACAAGTGCAGACTTGTTCTTGGTTTGTAGGAGTTCAGAAGACGTCATGTTAGTGTGCCCAATTGGCAGACTGGTGATACAAATTTATTCACGACAAGTGCAGCCACCTGTCATTCACTATTCACGACAAGTGCAGCCACCTGCCATTCACTATTCACGACAAGTGCAGCCACCTGCCATTCACTATTCACGACAAGTGCAGCCACCTGCCATTCACTATTTACGGACGCCTGCTTCACAGCAGAAGGTTTCCTCTGTCATGTGATCCACATCTGCTGCCACACATTAATGTTGTGCCAGTAAATTTTGAGACGTCAGGTCCTACGGCAATTGTATCGACTTGTGGAATGTCTGTCGCGTGTGCGGTTTATTCGCGAGGATGGTCTTAGTGTTCATTCGGTTTCTTGCCATGGAATACAATCAACTTAGTTTCTCGGGTGGAAATTTGTAATCCATGGCATGCACAATTGGCTCATTTTATCCAACATAAGCTGTAACTTGTCCTCTGTTAAAGTTAAAACGTGTTAAAGTTAAAACTTGCCATCAAAGTTATGTGAAAACGTTCATATTTTAGAAACACGTTGTCGATTTGAATGCCCTGTAACATCTATATCAGTCCTGACAAAATTTATAATTAATTTTGAAAACCACGAAATCTTAGCAATGACACCCAAGTATTGCACATAAAACATACTTAGATGGAAGTTACTTTTCATAGACACAATAATTTACTAAATATCTTTAACCAAATATTGTACACATGAATGTAATGTAAATTTTAGTTTCACGTTTTTTGGAATAATATTGGAACCAATCGAAATATGTCGAATAAATTTTCACAGAACACTTGATAACGTTTTCATTTGTAACAAGTTTGAGTTTACGCATATATATGGTGACTTCTTCATGATTAAGATTGAATTGATTTGTAACGAAAGGAAACCGTTTTAGGACAGATTCAGATTTATATTAATAAATAATTGGTTACTATAATATTTATTGTCATATTTATTAGGATAAACATATCTTTTACTTTTTGGTCACGTCCATACTCCAAGCCGAATTTTGCTTCCGTTCAGTCGTGTTCATACTAATAATTTCCTTTAGTTATTTATTTTTCATTGCGTCTATTCAGGATTTCCAATATTCCAGGATCTTCTCTGGCATCCTCTCTTACGTCTTCAATTTCCTTTTCGTAAGTATCTTTTTGAGGTATTTAGTAGACTAATTTTGCTGGATATACCCTTACAATGTAACCTGTTTTTATCTTCTTCTTCTTCTTCTTCTTCTTCTTCTTCTTCTTCTTCTTCTTCTTCTTCTTCTTCTTCTTCTTCTTCTTCTTCTTCTTCTTCTTCTTCTTCTTCTTCTTCTTCTTCTTCTTCTTCTTCTTCTTCTATGACGTCACAGTTCGGAGTCGAACACTAGCCTCCATAATCATCAGCCTCCATTTTTACCAGTCATTGGCGATCGATGTCCATCGTTTTATTTTAAGTAAAGTACCAGCATCCCTCACCACTGCGTCAATCCAGCGATGCTTGGGTCTTCCGACAGTCCTTCTACCCTCGATTTTACTAAAGAGTACCTTCCTAGGTATTCGGTTGCCTTCCATCCTAATGATGTATCCTGCCCATTGCAATCTATGCAGTCGGATGGTGGTGGGCAGATCATTGTCTTTATATAGCTTGTATAGTTCCTCATTGTGACTCATTCTCCATATCCCATTGACTTGGATTGGTCCATACATTCTCCTCAAAATTCTTCTTTCTAAGGTATTCATTATGTTAGCGGCTTGTTTGTTCAGAGTCCAAGTCTCGCTGCCATATGTTATCACAGGTCTAATCACAACTTTATATAATGTGACCTTGGACTGACGGTGATGTTCCTTGTCTTAAATATAGTTGTCAATGAAGCATATGATCTATTCGCGGCCTGTACCCTTTTCCTTATTTCATTTATTTCTTCATTATCTTCTGCCATCCAACATCTCAAATATTTAAACCAATTAACTATTTCCAGGTTTAGTGGTTAGATTTCAAACTGTTCAGGTTTCCTGGTTTTCCTTGGAGTGGCAATCATAACCTTTGTTTTGTTCCCATCAATTGACAAATTTCTGATCACATATTCAAGTGCTAAGTTGAACAGAGTGTGACGATTTAAATTATGACAATTATAAAAAAATAAAGAAATAAAAAAAAATTTTAAGTTGCGAACAATTAACCATTTAAATCTCACAATGATAATAAAAAAAACATGTAGGTACTAAGTGTAAATGAAAGTAGTAATTAATAAGGGCAAAGAAACGGTAAAGAAAAGACATATTGTAAATAATTATTATTGTCGCATTTAACCCTTTGCTTGTTATCAGGCGCCTACCTGTTGATACCGGACTCGACATGTTTACCGAGTCTTCTGTAATTAAAATAATATAGAAAAATAATGTTAATAATTAAAGAATCTGAAGACACAGATAGTCACGAAAACAACTAATTTAAATGATGTATTTTTATCTAGCGATAGTTTGTATAAATAAAAAGGTTTATTTAGAGAGAGACCGGGACTATATTCTCGCAGAATAAACACCCCACTATCTATTGTCCTGTACCAGTGGTAGCGAACGAAAAATCGCTCTCGCTATGACGACTCCAAGCAGTGCACACGCACGAGCGAAATGCTCTGTTGAAATGTTATGTGATTGGTTATTAGTTTGGATTAATTCTTATGTATTTTACTAACTGCTACAAAAGAGTGTAATATGTAACGTTAAGAAAAAGAAAAGTTAAAAAACGTTGTAACAAGAAGAAATATGTGACAACCAATAGTACGAGTGTTAATAACTATAACAGCTATCTTCTCCGATTGACGACTCTTCACAACATCCTGCCTGGAGACATGAATCATCAGAATTACAACTCTAGTAGATCCGACCGATAATGCAGTTCGAGACTTCTGAGAATCAACGAGTACCTGTGTAGAAGGCCCACTCTATCCTGCAGACGTTTAAGCCGTGAACAACTGAGACCAGACCTAGACGAGGACGACGCTCTTAGGATTCCCAAGATGTAACCATATGGAGGAGACTTCTACATCCCAAATTAAAGGTGACTCGATAGCACGTCTATCGAGGAATAATAATAATAGTAATTGTAACACAATACTCTCTTAAAGAGACTTTCAGAGACGATTGACTTTATAAGAATATAAAAATTTAAATCTAAGAATTTAATTGTAACTATTCAGGCTTCTTGCAATTGTAACAGTTTAGATTTTAACGTATCTTAGTATAATTAATACCATTCTTCAAATGGAATAATAATGAAACTTAAAAGTAAAAGTAAAAGTAAAAGTAACAGTCTTGCAAGCTAATATCTTGAATTGAATATAATTAATTTTTAAAGTTTAAAGACTAAATACAAAATGGTTACTCGGATCCGGGGAAAGGCTAAATATAATTTGTTGTGATCCCACAGTCTATATAAAGCAATTTAAACAAGTTAATAATTTAATTAATAATGTAATGGGATCTGTTTTTGAGTAAATGTCATTTGTTTTATTTTAGATGTTTAATAAAGGGAAATCTTCTTGTTGCACACATATACTGAGTACATAAATCAACAGTTTTCCCTTCCCTGATTCCTTTTATATTTACTGTGTGTTGTTCTGTTTAAATTTCAGCTCGTCCCGAATAAGGCAGCCTGAAGTAATTGGCCGAACCAATTACTTTGGGTTCCCTCTGTTATAACTCAAGAGAAGAGGTTATAAATTGCGCAACTCTGCTAATTAGTTAAAATTTTGCTGCTAATTAAAAATCACAAAAAAAAAGAAATTTTGTGACTTGTGTTATTAAGCAGTAATTGTGCCTATTAACCCAGACCATAATCTGTTGATTTATTTACTCATGTACTTTAAATGTGTCTAAAATCTTAAATAAAATTAAACGATAATAGTTATTATAATAGTTTTGTAAATAGGTAATTTTAATTATTATTTAGATATAGCAATGAACATAATATTGACTAAAGACTCCCCGTGTATTCGATATAACATCAGGTATGTGCTTGTCAAGAGTTCATTCAACAACACGTCTGTTTGTAAACAAAATCAAACCAGTTTAATTCTTGTCTAAGCCTGTGTGAGAGTGTCCTTGTCACCCTAGCGCAAAGTTGCGTTAGACAATAAATCACCTCCCTCTATTGTATTAAAAAAGTGTGTGACCCCTTGCCCAGTAACAAAGGATTTCAGACATATTTTGAAAATTACAACAACAACAAAAAGTAAATAATTTTATTATTAAAATGCGCCACTGTTTTTGGTTTCATGTTGTGTAAATGCTTAGTGTACTTAGTGTCAATTATAAAATACTCTACTCTGTAAATCTATGCACTCAGTTAGGAAATTGTATGTAAAAAGAAAGAGGCTAAGTAGCATATATGAATAATATTGACGATATTTATAAGTGTATAAATATAAGTGTATATTTTGTGTGAGATTACGCACATACTCGTATATAATTATTCGTGAAAAGATTAGATTGTATTATACCAATTCATGTATGTACGTGTCAAAGTATTCAGTCTCTAACACGTCAATTTTGCGACGATTTAAGACCTATAGTTTTCCTGTACAAGCCTGCATAAATGTGTAATTCGTGTTTCTATTGACACGATGAGTTATGTGAACTACTAACTAAACAAAACAAGTGTACTAATTAATTTTATGGAATGATGCTTCCCGAAGTAAACAACCGAGTCCTAAACAAATGAAAAACGAAGTTTCTTAAATCTGAGTAAAGTAAATAATAAGAAATAAATGATTAGTCATTTAAATAAAAGGTTTAATAATATCGTAAATTATTATAACACGTTAGTATAATTATAATTATAAAAGTGTAACTAAACTCAGATTGGTAATGGGCCGTAACATTGCGTACGCATCGCACACGCCTCCCCTTTTGAAGCAAGCCAGTGCAAGTTAATAAGGTGTCCGTTAGCTATTGTTAAATGAAACAATAGAAAAATATTCTCCATCGAGTTGACTTTTCCACTTTGTAAGCAAAACTATGCCATTGTTTAAAACTAGTCTAACCTACTTTCCAGCGAAACAGCTGATCGCTTAAATAAAAAACTAATGCTATGTTTAATTACCTCTGTTATTAAACGTTTACCATGTACTAAAGTGTGTAGGAAATAATTGTGTAGTATAGTAAAGCGAATAATATTGTGACTTAAATTTCAAATGAATAAATGGCTTAGTTAACCCTCCCTTGTTTGATAAAGTATTATACCCCAAGTCCCAAAACAAAGTAAATAAAGAGTATTCTAAATAATATGGTAGTAGATAGTAAATAATTCTAGGTGCGTTTCGTAAATGCTCCAAAGCAATTAATTAATTATAAAGAAAGTAAATCGGAGTAAAGAGAATAATAATTGTTTAAATAATAAGGCTAAATAATTCTTGATTTAAACTAAATGTGTGAAGTGTAGCGTAGAAGTAAGAGAAAAGAATAATAATAATACAAGTAACGTAGATTAGTAAGCACCCCAGTTGTGGTGGCCAGTTAGAAGAAATAATGCGTGTTCAGGATTGTACTAAGCAGCCACCCTCTCTATTGTATAAACGGTAGCACTCCCTAAACAATGAATGCCACCGCGTGTGAAATAAAATGCAGCGTGTAAAGTGTCCCCTTCCGCATAGTTTGTCTAGTTATTGTTAAAGAGTTAAAAGAGAAGTATCCTCGTGAAATTCCGCTTCTCTCCAAGTAACTATAATCAAGAGTGTAGTATGAGACCCTCTTTGGATTATTTAAAAGTAAGTCTATGGTATATAATCAAGATAGAATTATATACCGGTGTATAATCAAGATAGAATTATATACATGTTAAGTAACGAGTCACAACGGCACCGGCTGAAAAGGATAATGATGAGCCAAGAGAGCCAAGAGATCATTTATGAATGCTGAAAGCTAACCTGTAGTGTTAGAGTAAGCTGATGTCAGCCGGGCCACGATATTGTGAGTTGCTGAAATTAGGGAAATTAGTATTATAAGTTAGTACTGTAAGAAGTGGGAAAAAGGGAATTTCACGGAGGAGGAACATTTAAATGAGAACTAGATCATTTAAAGAGAATTTAAAACAAACGAACTGTGCAGTAATAATAATAAAAGAGAATAATAATAAATAATGATAATAATAAGAAATTTCACACTGTACTCCCCAAGCATACTCTCGGTACGTATCTAACCAAATTTTCCGGAGTCGGTGTTGGTTAAGAGGCGGAGTATGTGACGATTTAAATTATGACAATTATAAAAAAATAAAGAAATAAAAAAAAATTTTAAGTTGCGAACAATTAACCATTTAAATCTCACAATGATAATAAAAAAAACATGTAGGTACTAAGTGTAAATGAAAGTAGTAATTAATAAGGGCAAAGAAACGGTAAAGAAAAGACATATTGTAAATAATTATTATTGTCGCATTTAACCCTTTGCTTGTTATCAGGCGCCTACCTGTTGATACCGGACTCGACATGTTTACCGAGTCTTCTGTAATTAAAATAATATAGAAAAATAATGTTAATAATTAAAGAATCTGAAGACACAGATAGTCACGAAAACAACTAATTTAAATGATGTATTTTTATCTAGCGATAGTTTGTATAAATAAAAAGGTTTATTTAGAGAGAGACCGGGACTATATTCTCGCGGAATAAACACCCCACTATCTATTGTCCTGTACCAGTGGTAGCGAACGAAAAATCGCTCTCGCTATGACGACTCCAAGCAGTGCACACGCACGAGCGAAATGCTCTGTTGAAATGTTATGTGATTGGTTATTAGTTTGGATTAATTCTTATGTATTTTACTAACTGCTACAAAAGAGTGTAATATGTAACGTTAAGAAAAAGAAAAGTTAAAAAACGTTGTAACAAGAAGAAATATGTGACAACCAATAGTACGAGTGTTAATAACTATAACAGCTATCTTCTCCGATTGACGACTCTTCACAACATCCTGCCTGGAGACATGAATCATCAGAATTACAACTCTAGTAGATCCGACCGATAATGCAGTTCGAGACTTCTGAGAGTCAACGAGTACCTGTGTAGAAGGCCCACTCTATCCTGCAGACGTTTAAGCCGTGAACAACTGAGACCAGACCTAGACGAGGACGACGCTCTTAGGATTCCCAAGATGTAACCATATGGAGGAGACTTCTACATCCCAAATTAAAGGTGACTCGATAGCACGTCTATCGAGGAATAATAATAATAGTAATTGTAACACAATACTCTCTTAAAGAGACTTTCAGAGACGATTGACTTTATAAGAATATAAAAATTTAAATCTAAGAATTTAATTGTAACTATTCAGGCTTCTTGCAATTGTAACAGTTTAGATTTTAACGTATCTTAGTATAATTAATACCATTCTTCAAATGGAATAATAATGAAACTTAAAAGTAAAAGTAAAAGTAAAAGTAACAGTCTTGCAAGCTAATATCTTGAATTGAATATAATTAATTTTTAAAGTTTAAAGACTAAATACAAAATGGTTACCCGGATCCGGGGAAAGGCTAAATATAATTTGTTGTGATCCCACAGTCTATATAAAGCAATTTAAACAAGTTAATAATTTAATTAATAATGTAATGGGATCTGTTTTTGAGTAAATGTCATTTGTTTTATTTTAGATGTTTAATAAAGGGAAATCTTCTTGTTACACACATATACTGAGTACATAAATCAACAGTTTTCCCTTCCCTGATTCCTTTTATATTTACTGTGTGTTGTTCTGTTTAAATTTCAGCTCGTCCCGAATAAGGCAGCCTGAAGTAATTGGCCGAACCAATTACTTTGGGTTCCCTCTGTTATAACTCAAGAGAAGAGGTTATAAGAGTTGGTGCCAGCCCGTCGCCCTGTTTTAACCCTTCGTGATATTAAAAGGTTCTGTTAATTTGCCGTAAAAGGATATTGCCGTTTGTAATTTGAGTTTGGCTTTTTTTTATATAATACATCTAAATAGCTTCACTTTATGTGATTCAGTCATAATTTTTTGGTTTGTTCAACAATTCAACGTTTGCCTTCGAAATTCCGGTTGACCTATTCCTTTAGTTTGCCTGCGCTGTTTTCTAAAAGGTTCTTGCTTCTTTTATTAGCTTCCTAGTTGCACTGAGTCTACGACGTCTAAGAAAATTAAACTGAATGCTAGACAAACTAGATGACATATTATTGACGTACCAAATGAAATATTTTAAGGGGCTCCGCCACCTCTAAAATGGCATATTTTTGAATTCTTTTTAGTTTTCCAAATTTGGTATTTTTTATTGTACATAATGTTCTGAATATGTGTGCAATGTTTTAGGTTATTTCGGGAATTTTTTCACAGTTTTTTTACACATAATTAAAATGCTCCATTTAGCGATTTTCACCGTTTCCACGGAATCCTGGGATTTTTTGCCATAATTACATTTAATGTGAGCTATTTATTTATGTTTGCTTATTCTAAGTTACAAACAGAGCCAATTTAGTAAAGTTGGTTATAGTATACTCTAATGTTATAGTAAATAACTTGTCAAATAATTGATTACAAAGTGCTTTCAAAATACTGTAGTATGTGAACAGAAAAAACTGAAGGAATGAAAAGTTTGCTGAGTGATATGTAACCCACCAACCATTATATCAACCAAACTATGATGGATCCTCTCCGGCAATGGAAGTCGAGGCTGCGAAGAGAATTTGAAGATGATCTGAAAGCAGAAGTTTTTGCTACACCAGTTTTATATCAGATGGCGATTTCAAGACCGATGATCACCTTTCATCATTAAATATTTATGGAGATGATGTGATAATTGAAAAATAAGAATGCGTCAACCATGTCGCTAAGCGGTTGGGTACAGGTTTGCGAAAACTTGTACAAACTTATAGCACCAAAGGAATAACCCTTGGTGGTAAATCCCATGTTAGCCTAAAGGCACCACAATAGACACAAGCTTACAAAATATTATAGGAATGCTGTAATAATCAATCTAAGTGATATAAGTGCAATGAAAAAAGTAATTTTTGCAACAATTGACCACTGTAGATCAACTGATCCAATCCCGCGACATGGTAAGCCCCCCGCCGGAAAAGATTCTGTGCTTCTACCAGAGAGATTTGGCAAATATTATAATATAAGTTTATAATATAATATTATAAGTTATTAAATGTGCGGTAATATAAACAATTTTTGTGCTCCCGTCCGTCGGGACGTTACTTCTTGTAGTAGTATATGAGCTTTTATCTTTAAACAATACGGTGTTTTTGATAGGAGGGTTTTCTAAATAATTATTGTCACATGTTTTACAGTGAAAATACAAGATTTTTAACTAAACAAATTATCAACTCATCGTGTAGTTTCAAACAAGGTTACTAAAAAAAAGTTAAATTAAGTAAGATTTGGCGTTTTTTAAAAATAAAAAATTAGTTTACTACTAACACACAATAGCTCCCACACAACTGATCTGTAAGCTTTCTACTCACCCGTGTGTAAAAAGTGTAATAGGAGAGCGTTACTAAAAGGCTGACATCAAATTCCAATACAACAACAATTCCCCAAGATCAAAGAGTATCCGCAACTTCACACACAAAATAATTGCTTACTACTTTTATTTAAATTTATTAGATATTGATTAGGTGTTACTTTTGCATGAGTAACATTGAAAACATATAACATCTCACGTGACCGGTGGCATCCTATCTTCACGTGTCGATACTAATCATATCGTAATAACTTCATCGCAATCTGTTACGTGAAACCTCTTGCAAGTAAAACCATACTTCTCAACATCTGTGGTGGTAAAAAAAAATTATAATTTTTGTAGCGTCAACACAAATGGAAGGACTTCTAGCACTTTCAATGCGGTAATCTACTCCGAAAAAGATTGCGGAATTAATTTCTGACCACACACAAACAATTCTGCGATTGTCAGGCACACCGCACATGCATACATACTCACACACAAAAGGGACAGGTACAATGTCTTAAACACGTGCTAGTGACTGGTGACTATCACTAGTGGACAAAAGGGACAGTTTTTATATCTCACGCAAGTCGGTACCAAAAGATTCTAAACTCAACTGATCGTTTTTGTTGATTACCGCAGTGTTCCGGACCTTCCCGTCATCAGGGCACCACCACATAGGACGTCGCTACACATCTACACATCACTCATACTCTCCGAGACACTCCCAGAGCAAGACGCAGAGGTACAATCAGAGTAAAAATTACACATTCGTTAGTTTGTTTTCTACATAGGTTATCTATAAACCAATTTGAAGCTAAACTGTAAGAATTTCTTCTTTAAAACAGCAGCATACTTAACTTAAGAATAAGTGCCTATTAACTTAAGGTTCTTATCCATGTAGCACTCAGTTCTACAAATGGATTTGGAAACGATAAATCATTACGTGCCATTCATAATAAACAGTAATAATTTAAAAAATTTTCAAAGTATACTACACCGCAGTTACAAACAGTTAATAAACATGGAATTAATTGCATTGAAAAACTGTATCGTTACAAAACAAGTCGCAACTATGTGACTGCTCTTGGCCGCCGTCTCCGCTTTCGACAGGTCCCGGCAGGTAAACCGTGATGCTTTAAAGATCTCAAAATTCGTGTTCTTGCAATGTACGTAGAACCTCCTGGACGGTTCTCGACCGTGTTACTTACAGGCCATTACGTCACGCAATGCTTTTGATGAATCATGAGATTTCATTATGACAGAAAGAATACTCTCGATGTTACCAGATGTTCTATTTCGTTTTTCGTTGTCGTCAGAAACATTTCTTTAAATCGTATTTCTTACACGTACATTCCTCGTAGGAAATTCGTTCTTTCTTGTACATCTCGACTATTTTCTCTGTCTGGATATTAAAATAAGTTCTCTAATCTAACCACACAGGCAATTACACAAACTTATTGATGATAGAAACTGAAAAATATTGAGGAAATCCGTTGAAATGGCAAAGTGCCTGCAGTTGATAATTTATCCAAATTACGGACTACAAACTATTTGCTTAATCCTATTCAAGTCCGCAGAAAAACCAAGAGAAATCTAGGAAGAATTCTTCAATTCACTGTCAACTAAACTTCAAAACGCTGCGGACTTATCTATTACAGTGCTCCTTCTAGTATAGTTAGTAGGTACTAATATTTATAATCAACTGTTGTATTTAACATCCGAAACCTAGCTTGTCCCTTCAGTGGTTGACTTCTGCTATTAACTCCAGTTAATCCTTCCCACATAATGCATTTAAGTAGGCACACGGTACTCATGTATATTTTTTATTTCTATGATATGATAGACACGTGATTACATCAAAATGTGTGAGAAAACATGTTGTAAATAAAACACAACAAAATTAAGCCGTACTACGTAACCGAATCAGGTACTTATTTTCGATTCAAAATTTCATCTCATCTGTGTTCCTTCTTTTTGGCTGGAGCAGTAGGCATCTTTAGTTGGTCTTACAATGCTATATTATTGATCGCCCACTAAACGTGGGTCATCCTGAACCTTAACTACTTCAGATCATCCGCCTTGTTATTTCCTTGTCGAATTTTACGCCGTCCCTCTAAATCACACCCCGTTTGACGTACTCTAGATCCATTACAACTACTTTATCGTCCCTTTGTAATCAGTTCTCGGAACATGACCCAGCCATTTTAGTTTCTGTGTTCTAATGTAGGAGGTAAGACTGACGTCACCAAAGGAGCATACAATACCCCACTTTTCGACCATCAAGATATCTCGTTATTTCTTATTGGCCTTCGTATTCTCCTGAGGCCATGGGTTTGTTAAAGATCCAATTTTGGTGATATATGTCGTAACCGGCCTGGCCGGCTCGGTAGGAGGTCCAGTAAATTCTAAGCTCGGCCGTGTAATGTATTAAATGACTCTTTAAGTTTTTATAAACGACAAACTGTTTCCTCTTTCCGGCCATTGTCCTTTCCAATCGTAGAGCACGGATAAGAAAATGTTTATTAGATATTGTGACGATTTAATAGGGTAAAATAACACAAAATAAAAAAAAGGTAAAAATAATATAATCCTAAATGAAACTACATAATTCCATAATTTCTCTCCCTATGAAATAAATAGAAAACTAAATAATGTTAAACAAATAAATATGTAAACCACCTCCTGTTTCTTCAGCGAGTATTAAATTATAGAGAGACGTAATAAACCAGCAATTTAAAATAAGTAAAAATAAAAATTAATAAATTAAAAACTATTTATCGCGCCGGTAAATAACAACACGCGCGGACAAGCACTTCGCTAAGCCAGCGGTGCGCGCCCCAAAAATTAGTTGTAAATCAGACTCCGCAGCGAGAACAACACAGTTGAAAATGTAGGCAGTAACTATAAAAAAAAATATGGAGAATGAAAGAATATGTCGTTCACTCTCTTAGTTTCTTTAAGCTAATGCTTAGTAAAGCTGATAGCAATAATTAGCAGTAATTTCAATATGTTTAACATCTTTGATGCGTTTTAAGTGTGTGTTTATGACATCTCTGCAGTTGATTTAATATCACGTCAACGTGATAGAGATCACAGTATATGTAACAGTTTAACTATAAGTAAAAAAGTGCGGTAAACCGAAGTAAGTGAGTTCATGTGAAAGTTTCCCACCACCGCCAGCACCAGAATCTCATAAACCTTGGAAAAAGAGAAAACCACACCTTCCATTATTACACCTTCTTCAGTCTCCAGGATAGGCCAGAAGCCGCTGAGCCACCGTTTACTACAGACAACCCCGATTCGCCGAGGATGCTACATACAGGTGATACAGAAGTCAAACTTCTGTAGTTCAGAAATTACTTAATAAAAATATGAAAGACAATTGGCACCAAAACAAAATTAATATAATAATACAAAAGACTGGCCGAATTAAATTACCATTGTAACTTTGTAATAAACAATATGATGTATTTAGCTTTAATGACTATAACATGCTAATACTAATAAGTCCATTCTTCAAATGGCAGCAAAAGTAAATTGTTTAACTTTAATATAAAGAAAGGAGATATCTCGAATCCGAGAGTATGAATTACCAAAGTTTTATAAATAATTAACCAAGTTGATTAATGAAGTTATATAGTTATTATTTTTTTAATAAAGGTTACTAATCAGTTGAACAAAATAGAGTAAACGAAAAGTAGGTTAAGTATATATATGAATGTTTTAACTATACAAATCACAAGCCTAATTAATTTTTAATAACAAGACAGTAACTCATTTTCTTTTATGCTAATTACCAGGTATGTAAATAAAGAGATGTCATGGACGCAAACATGCGTGAATTGATTTAGCAACACGAATCTAATATTCCTTAATTCACAGGTTCCAGTTAAGAGTTTTCCACGTTGTATTTTAATTAAATATATATATATTTTGTGAATATTATAGCAGCCTGTTTAATTGACCGACGTCAATTAACCAAGCTCCCGAGGTTATAATGGCGATAGTATACAGAAGTTATAAAAGATAGTATACAGCCGTTATAATATTAAGATGTGACCTGACACTGAACGTAATGATATGTTTCAGCCCGGAGTTGACGTGGCGAGACGTACAGTACCTGATAGTTCTGACGTGTGAGGTGGCGCCGTTGGCTCACAACGACGGCTGATAATCAACGTAATGATATGTTTCAGCCCGGAGTTGACGTGGCGAGACGTGATAGTTCTGACGAGTGAGGTGGCGCCGTTGGCTCACACCGACGACTGATACTCAAAGTAATGATATGTTTCAGCCGGGAGTTGACGTGGAGAGACGTACAGTACCTGATAGTTCTGACGTGTGAGGTGGCGCCGTTGGCTCACAACGACGGCTGATACTAAACGTAATGATATGTTTCAGCCGGAAGTTGACGTGGAGAGACGTACAGTACCTGATAGTTCTGACGTGTGAGGTGGCGCCGTTGGCAAACAACGACGGCTGATACTCAACGTAATGATATGTTTCAGCCGGGAGTTGATGTGGCGAGACGTACAGTACCTGATAGTTCTGACGTGTGAGGTGGCGCCGTTGGCTCACAACGACGACTGATACTCAAAATAATGATATGTTTCAGCCCGGAGTTGACGTGGCGACACGTACAGTACCTGATAGTTCTGACGTGTGAGGTGGCGCCGTTGGCTCACAACGACGGCTGATACTCAACGTAATGATATGTTTCTGCCGGGAGTTGACGTGGAGAGGCGTACAGTACCTGATAGTTCTGACGTTTGATGTGGCGCCGTTGGCTCACAACGACGGCTGATACTCAACGTAATGATATGTTTCAGCCCGGAGTTGACGTGGCGAGACGTACAGTACCTGATAGTTATGACGTGTGAGGTGGTGCCGTTGGCTCACAACGACGGCTGATACTCAACGTAATGATATGTTTCAGCCCGGAGTTGACGTGGAGAGACGTACAGTACCTGATAGTTCTGACGTGTGAGGTGGCGCCGTTGGCTCACAACGACGGCTGATACTCAAGGAAATGAAATTTTTCAGCCCGGAGTTGACGTGGCGAGACGTACAGTACCTGATAGTTCTGACGTGTGAGATGGCGCCGTTGGCTCAAAACGATGGCTGGATACTGAACGTAATGATATGTTTCAGCCGGGAGTTGACGTGGAGAGACGTACAGTACCTGATAGTTCTGACGTGTGAGGTGGCGCCGTTAGCTCACAACGACGGCTGATACTGAACGTAATGATTTGTTTCAGCCCGGAGTTGACGTGGCGAGACGTACAGTACCTGATAGTTCTGACGTGTGAGGTGGCGCCGTTAGCTCACAACGACGGCTGGATACTGAACGTAATGATTTGTTTCAGCCCGGATTTGACGTGGCGAGACGTACAGTACCTGATAGTTCTGACGTGTGAGGTGGCGCCGTTAGCTCACAACGACGGCTGGATACTGAACGTAATGATTTGTTTCAGCCCGGATTTGACGTGGCGAGACGTACAGTACCTGATAGTTCTGACGTGTGAGGTGGCGCCGTTAGCTCACAACGACGGCTGGATACTGAACGTAATGATTTGTTTCAGCCCGGATTTGACGTGGCGAGACGTACAGTACCTGATAGTTCTGACGTGTGAGGTGGCGCCGTTAACTCACAACGACGGCTGGATACTGAACGTACTGATTTGTTTCAACCCGGATTTGACGTGGCGAGACGTAAAGTACCTGATAGTTCTGACGTGTGAGGTGGCGCCGTTAGCTCACAACGACTGCTGGATACTGAACGTAATGATTTGTTTCAACCCGGATTTGACGTGGCGAGACGTACAGTACCTGATAGTTCTGACGTGTGAGGTGGCGCCGTTAGCTCACAACGACGGCTGGATACTGAACGTAATGATTTGTTTCAGCCCGGAGTTGACGTGGCGAGACGTACAGTACCTGATAGTTCTGACGTGTGAGGTGGCGCCGTTAGCTCACAACGACGGCTGGATACTGAACGTAATGATTTGTTTCAGCCCGGATTTGACGTGGCGAGACGTACAGTACCTGATAGTTCTGACGTGTGAGGTGGCGCCGTTAGCTCACAACGACTGCTGGATACTGAACGTAATGATTTGTTTCAGCCCGGATTTGACGTGGCGAGAAGTACAGTACCTGATAGTTCTGACGTGTGAGGTGGCGCCGTTAGCTCACAACGACAGCTGGATACTGAACGTAATGATTTGTTTCAGCCCGGAGTTGACGTGGCGAGACGTACAGTACCTGATAGTTCTGACGTGTGAGGTGGCGCCGTTAGCTCACAACGACGGCTGGATACTGAACGTAATGATTTGTTTCAGCCCGGATTTGACGTGGCGAGACGTACAGTACCTGATAGTTCTGACGTGTGAGGTGGCGCCGTTAGCTCACAACGACGGCTGGATACTGAACGTAATGATTTGTTTCAGCCCGGATTTGACGTGGCGAGACGTACAGTACCTGATGGTTCTGACGTGTGAGGTGGCGCCGTTAGCTCACAACGACGGCTGGATACTGAACGTAATGATTTGTTTCAGCCCGGATTTGACGTGGCGAGACGTACAGTACCTGATAGTTCTGACATGTGAGGTGGCGCCGTTAGCTCACAACGACGGCTGGATACTGAACGTAATGATTTGTTTCAGCCCGGATTTGACGTGGCGAGACGTACAGTACCTGATAGTTCTGACGTGTGAGGTGGCGCCGTTAGCTCACAACGACGGCTGGATACTGAACGTAATGATTTGTTTCAGCCCGGATTTGACGTGGCGAGACGTACAGTACCTGATAGTTCTGACGTGTGAGGTGGCGCCGTTAGCTCACAACGACTGCTGGATACTGAACGTAATGATTTGTTTCAGCCCGGATTTGACGTGGCGATACGTACAGTACCTGATAGTTCTGACGTGTGAGGTGGCGCCGTTAGCTCACAACGACGGCTGGATACTGAACGTAATGATTTGTTTCAGCCCGGAGTTGACGTGGCGAGACGTACAGTACCTGATAGTTCTGACGTGTGAGGTGGCGCCGTTAGCTCACAACGACGGCTGGATACTGAACGTAATGATTTGTTTCAGCCCGGATTTGACGTGGCGAGACGTACAGTACCTGATAGTTCTGACGTGTGAGGTGGCGCCGTCAGCTCACAACGACTGCTGGATACTGAACGTAATGATTTGTTTCAGCCCGGATTTGACGTAGCGAGACGTACAGTACCTGATAGTTCTGACGTGTGAGGTGGCGCCGTTAGCTCACAACGACGGCTGGATACTGAACGTAATGATTTGTTTCAGCCCGGAGTTGACGTGGCGAGACGTACAGTACCTGATAGTTCTGACGTGTGAGGTGGCGCCGTTAGCTCACAACGACGGCTGGATACTGAACGTAATGATTTGTTTCAGCCCGGATTTGACGTGGCGAGACGTACAGTACCTGATAGTTCTGACGTGTGAGGTGGCGCCGTTAGCTCACAACGACGGCTGGATACTGAACGTAATGATTTGTTTCAGCCCGGATTTGACGTGGCGAGATGTACAGTACCTGATAGTTCTGACGTGTGAGGTGGCGCCGTTAGCTCACAACGACGGCTGGATACTGAACGTAATGATTTGTTTCAGCCCGGATTTGACGTGGCGAGACGTACAGTACCTGATAGTTCTGACGTGTGAGGTGGCGCCGTTAGCTCACAACGACTGCTGGATACTGAACGTAATGATTTGTTTCAGCCCGGATTTGACGTGGCGAGATGTACAGTACCTGATAGTTCTGACGTGTGAGGTGGCGCCGTTAGCTCACAACGACGGCTGGATACTGAACGTAATGATTTGTTTCAGCCCGGATTTGACGTGGCGAGACGTACAGTACCTGATAGTTCTGACGTGTGAGGTGGCGCCGTTAGCTCACAACGACTGCTGGATACTGAACGTAATGATTTGTTTCAGCCCGGATTTGACGTGGCGAGACGTACAGTACCTGATAGTTCTGACGTGTGAGGTGGCGCCGTTAGCTCACAACGACGGCTGGATACTGAACGTAATGATTTGTTTCAGCCCGGAGTTGACGTGGCGAGACGTACAGTACCTGATAGTTCTGACGTGTGAGGTTGCGCCGTTAGCTCACAACGACGGCTGGATACTGAACGTCATGATTTGTTTCAGCCCGGATTTGACGTGGCGAGACGTACAGTACCTGATAGTTCTGACGTGTGAGGTGGCGCCGTTAGCTCACAACGACTGCTGGATACTGAACGTAATGATTTGTTTCAGCCCGGAGTTGACGTGGCGAGACGTACAGTACCTGATAGTTCTGACGTGTGAGGTGGCGCCGTCAGCTCACAACGACGGCTGGATACTGAACGTAATGATTTGTTTCAGCCCGGATTTGACGTGGCGAGACGTACAGTACCTGATAGTTCTGACGTGTGAGGTGGCGCCGTTAGCTCACAACGACTGCTGGATACTGAACGTAATGATTTGTTTCAGCCCGGATTTGACGTGGCGAGACGTACAGTACCTGATAGTTCTGACGTGTGAGGTGGCGCCGTTAGCTCACAACGACGGCTGGATACTGAACGTAATGATTTGTTTCAGCCCGGAGTTGACGTGGCGAGACGTACAGTACCTGATAGTTCTGACGTGTGAGGTGGCGCCGTTAGCTCACAACGACGGCTGGATACTGAACGTAATGATTTGTTTCAGCCCGGATTTGACGTGGCGAGACGTACAGTACCTGATAGTTCTGACGTGTGAGGTGGCGCCGTTAACTCACAACGACGGCTGGATACTGAACGTAATGATTTGTTTCAGCCCGGAGTTGACGTGGCGAGACGTACAGTACCTGATAGTTCTGACGTGTGAGTTGGCGCCGTTGGCTCACAACGACGGCTGGATACTGAACGGAGCCAAATTCTACGTCAGCAACACCTTCGGCTTTGGTCTGATGAACGCGTACAACTTAGTGCGATTGGCCAAACAGTGGACCAACGTGCCGGCTAAGTCTATATGCACGGCACACGTCGACGTAAGGTGAACTTTAGATTTCAACAAAATTAACTACCACTTGTCTAAACATAAAAAATAAAACATTTAATTTTTACTATAAAGTTATTATAGTGACATGAACTACTTACTAATTTATATACTAAATTATTTATTTATTTATGTGCTAAATTAATTTTAAGTAATTTCTTTAGAAAAAAAACATCTTAATATAAGTTTCTTCTTTTCCTTTTGTATCTCAGAAATTGATATTATATCTGTTCTTTACCACTACAATTTTCTAGTCTCTCTTCGTCCCCCTTTCCACGGCCTGCAATTGATTTCCTTTCTGTTTTTGCTGCTGTCGATTGAAATACGTACCATTCAGTTCGATAACCTCGTCAAATTGATATTTCTCTGAAGTCCCATTTTGTATCATCATTTATGATATGATCTCTTTGACGATTCTCTCTAATCTTTCATAATTTTTCGTGTTTGATATTACTATAAAAGTTTATTTATTTCAGTTTTTCCACTATAATCACTATTTTTCTTTTATATCCCTACTTTACATTTTTGTAGACTAAGATCATTCAGTATGTGGCTGAACGAATTATAGGCACTAGACAATCATGCACTGAAAACTTGAAGTGGTTCAGTGGTTGCGAATACTTGTCTATATAAATTAACAGCCATGCAACTATCAAACTCACTTTAAAGTTCAACTGCGTGTTACTTGTAATATATTGTACTTACAAAATCACTTGCTGCTTTCTACTCACTCACTCTCCCCTCTCACTCGTTTGCGCGTACACTACTGCTCGCGCGAGCGCGCACACACGCACACATAAAATAGATCATGTCTTAGACGTAGTCCAATAATATTTTTACGCCATTGCAACATTAATAACATGTGTAGCGTACGTGGCGCTTGCACCACGTTGTCTGACTCAACAACTAGACGCAAAAACGCAACATCCCAGAGTCGTCCATAGCCGACTGCCACAACTACGTGACTGTAACTTAAAGAGAATTTGAAGTTGTCCGACTAACGAACAATGTTGTAGAACACTATCGTTAACACTAAACACCGCAGATGACTCTGGCTGCATGTAAGTGAACCCCAATTGGCCCAGTATTTGAGCATTTTCCGAATCTTAGCTGGCTTCTTGAGTATTTAGCAGGCGTTTATATGAAATACGAATCTTACAGCATACGAAAAATGTTAGTTCTAGCTGTAAGAAATAGACGTCGCTAGGCGAACATTTCAAATGAACTACCAGTGACTCCGATTCGCCTGAATGGGGTCCTGTTCTAATTGTTGTCCATTGATTACAAAGAGCGTTAAGAAAAATGTCAAATATTTGTTGTAAATATTTAGCGCAGCAACTTTTGTTATTAGTCTTGTACAGTAAGTATATGAAATTTGTATCATTATAATTATGCAATAGTCATCGTACATTTATTGTACATTTATACTGGCATAATTATTGTAATACGAGTGCCATTGGTTCATAGAAATATTAATAAAACTTGTGAGTATCCAGTTCTCTAAATATCGATAATTCATTCCATTTCTTTAAGATTACGATCTATTCGATCCTCTTAACAATACTTACTTCTTCGTTTTCTGCTTATTCACCAAGACGCCAAAGGAAAGCTATATTTTAATTTTATGGTTTCACGGCACAAGTAATTTTTATTTCAATAAAAAAAATTCCTTCTAAACAACTGGCAACGTTTCAAATGTTAATACGTTTGGTGTCAATAAATGAAACACACTATCTACATTCTATGAATTTTATACATCTCTTTCACACCCCGCTTATGTAGCGTTCCAAATGCATTGTCTTCCCATGTTGAACTTCGTCACGTATATCAGTCGCTATTTCTGAATGTATACTTCGATGCAGTATCGTTTTTTTAAAACTTTGGTCGAAATGTAGAATACTAAAAATCTGCTAATACGGGAATGTATGAATTTTCGTGTGTTCGAAAAAACCGTATGAAAAACGTCACAGTGTTTAATAAGGTTTTACCAGTGATAATGTAATATCGTTTAATACCGAAAATTAAGCTACAAATTCAAAAATCCACAAAAATTTTATACATTTAATCTTGTTTTATACTTCCAAGTTACACATTATAATTTAGTTTTATGAGTCTGTATTATTAGTTATTAAACATTATTTATTATTTTATATTATTAATAATGGATCATTTAATATTATATTGAAATATATATATTCTTCTTCTCGTTCTTCTACTTACTGGCGTTACAACCCATTATGGTTTGCAGTCTCTTCAACTACTTTTCTCCATTTAGCCGTTTCTTAACAGTTTTCTCCATCTTATTATCCCCATATTCCTCAGATCCTCCTCAACATCTTCAATCCATCACTTCCATAGTCTTCCTCTTGTTCGCCTACCTGCTGGTCTCTATTCTAGAATTTGGCTAAGAATTCTGTGTCGTCCCATTCTCATTGTGTGTCCCAGGCAGTCTATCTTTCTTGTCTTTATAAACCTTATTATACCAGTTCCGTGTATTCGAATATTTATTTCTAATCATTTCGTCATTCCTTCTAATTCTCCATAAGCCGTTTTTATTTTGCGATGGTCCAAAAAATGTTCTCAGTATTTTTCTTTCGAGTATTCCTAGATACTGTTCGTATTTTTGTGATAATACTTAGCTTTACATGCATATATTATGACATCTAATTATGCTTAATTATCATATGTTATTCTTCGTATTATTTAAATTAGCAGCCATCCTTACTATTTCTTTTATGAATTGCTAACTGCTACAATTTTTTGTTCAAACGACAAAGCTTTTAGTGTGGACAAAGTTCGACAAAATGTGGACAAAGTTCCCGTGAAGAGCGGCAGCGGCAAGAACCATTAGGAGGGGCGATGACAAAAGGGGAGGGGCCTAAAGTATAAAAGCCTACAACGCACAGGCGACAGATGTTTCGACTCATCCCCACATCCGTCGACTAAGCACAGATGTCGGCCCACCACCTAGACGACACAAACGCCCCCGAGCATTGCTCGACGACCCCCCATAAGCAGTTACAGAACATCTGCCCAATCCCCCCCGACCTTGAGTATTTTCACGCTCCTACTCCTTCCTTCTTTCTCTTGTCCGTGCTGACGCTCGGCGACAGACTAGGGGGGGGGGGGGTCTGCGCTTGCCCTAGGTGTGCTTAGTGCCACCTCTGGTGGACGCTGCCTCCTCCTATGCTCTCTCCCGTGCGCCGACATTGCCGCTTGGCAGCCCTCGGCGATTAATCCTGAGCGGCTAGGGGCGCCCTACCCGTTGTGGGAGGGTAATTCCTGCTTCTCAAGCGAAACGTCTTCGAGGCCCCCCCCATTCTGCCGTCACGGGTCTCTTCGAGGTCCCAGGGTCCAAGAAAAATAATAATATCCTGTCCCTCCAAAATAAAATCGATGGAGGTTCCATTCCTTTGAAAGCGCGAGATCGCTAGCCAAGGTAACAAGCAGGCAACATGCAGTCATCGGGTATCACCCGGGCACTGCGACCACCGGAGCACGACTAGCTGCTGCTCCGTTCAACTCTGGACTCTGGACTCTGGCGACAGACGTTGTTCAAGACCTGATGATGTCAGAGATGACGAAAAGCTTTGTCGTTTGAACAAAAAATTGTAGCAGTTAGCAATTCATAAAAGAAAAAATATCATATGTTACTTTAATTGATCTTATATGTTAATTTAATTAATGATTAATGCTTAATTTAATTACGACTTGTCTAATTAAACGTTTACTTAAATAAAAAAATTTCATTTTCACGGGTAAATCTGTGTTAAGGTAAAAGAAGTTTCATTTTAATTTTTATTGTAACTAAAACTGTCAAATAAACTCTTACACAAATATGAAATATATTCTTTAAGCCCAACTCTTTTGATGAAATGTCTAATGATGTACATGTTATAGTTTTTGCGGTTTTAGCCCGCTACTGAGTTGTCTGTTAGCTCTGGTAAGCTCCATTTCTGCTACATTTCGGCAAAATCCTGTATGCCATCTTTCAGTCTGAACCGTGTGCAGGAGCGACCGATGATCTCAGGATCTACGAATAACTCAGTAGTGGGCTAAAGTCTGAGAAATCTATGTATCGTATAAATACTTACGCTCGTTTTAACATTTTAAAAAATAAATTGTATACCATGGTGACAAATAGTATCTACTGCCCTTTTTTTCAGTGAACAGCTTGAAATACCGCCAGGCAAGCTGACAGAAATACATATTGGCACGGATGGTTGTGCGGATACTGAAGGCGAAGTGAATTACTTGGAACACGTTGAGCTCACATGTAACTTGATTTACTTCTTCAGGGGTGGTATCACTGTATCTCTGACATCACCTTCCGGTAAGCATCAAACTGTGTAGTCGATCAACACACACACACACACACACACACACACACACACACACACACACACACACACACACACTTCCAGCCTGACTCCATACAACATATTATTTAGCAGCGTTACCCAAAGAAGTCCTTAACATGTTCATCTCCACTGCATGCAATATTCTCTTCTCCTTTAGGCGTGAAATGTTGCCATTCTCTTTAAATATCTAAATGTCGGCGTTCGTACCTGAAAAATGTACTTTCATGCGGTACTGTGTATGGTAGTTTTTTGATTAAAATGTGCAGTTCAATGGTGAAGGTTAAATGAACTGCTCATATGTGTAAGTGAGAGGTTATTTAAATTACCCTCGCTCACGGGCGCCCTTGCAAAATATGCCAACAGTGGATACTTTGATACTACAAATGGATTACGCGAAAACATGTCTCAAAACAACACCCAGTTAGAGTTGAGATTAATCAGACGATAGTTACTATTGTACAAATGTAAACTTGAAATTTTTGTTTTCCAGTGTCTGTATATGAAAACCGATATTAAAGTAGTTGTGAGTAACGACTTCTCTGTTGTTCTGTTATATATTCTATTATTTGAAGACGTTCCATGAAATTCACCCATCCAATCGTCGTAACAAAATTCATGAATACACACACGGCCAGATACACCGCATTAATTATTAATTAATTCTTTCACAGCTTTGTTACAAATTCCAAAGATGACAATTAAAGTTATCACAGTATCTACACAAACATTTTTGTCTGACCGATCCTCATTCAGTTTCTTATTAGTTATTGAATTCATGGTGTCTACTATTATTAGCTCCTTGTTTATTTGAAACTTAGTCGCTTTGTGTGTATAGGTACAACTAGTCTCCTGTTGCCGTATAGGCCGCTGGATTTCTCGACAGCCGGTTTGAGGAACTGGACGCTCATGTCTGTGCAGTTTTGGGGAGAAAACCCCAGAGGCACGTGGTCTATCGGCATCTTGCTTAAGGTATAAAAATACATATCGAGTATATTATTCGAATTCAATTTATTGACTTTAATAAAGTAATTTTGTGAATTAAAATACGTACTGTAGAGGGAAATGACGAACAAACTTTGTACATATGTCGATTCAAACATTTGTAGTCTATAACATAAGCAAAAATTAAACGTTAAAAGAGTATCTGCCCAGAGAAAGAGTGAAAAATTTGTAACTAAATTTTAAATTATATATTTCTAGTACTACATAGATTCCAGTGGCAGATGATGTTTATTCGTTGATAATAAATTTTATAGAAATGTTCAAAGAATCAAATTAAAATAAATTTATAAGCAAAAAGTAGCTGTATGAATATAAGTAAGGAAAGAGCATGTAACTAGTGGTTAAGTAATACATTCGGCGATGAGTATGGTGCTTTCATAGAAACAAGGAGGGAAGTGAAATAAAAATAAATTTTACAGAAAAACACACAGTGGCAATGGAGGTATATATAGATATTGATATTATGATAGTAGGACAATAGTAGTTCAATAATTGACAATCTGGCGTTTGGTAAGACGATCAAATACTAGCAAACATTGAGATGGAGTACACAATAACATTGGGTACACGGAATACTGCACTAAATCAGATATTTAAATGAAGACCAACCACCACAATTCAAAGAAGACACGCAGCAGTACAGGCCAGAGGAGAGAACGCGAATAATGGATGTATCAGTAAAGAATGAGAGGGGAGGAGGTTGAAGCAGCCGTCGGCACAATGCGAATCTTTAGATCGGTCCCGGAGGCATACCACCAGAATCTATTAACCATATGAAATCCGCCCTTAGTGAGTTGTTTGTGGAGTTCTTTCCGCATGTTTAATATATCGCGCACCTAGTAACTACGGTGCAGAAGTGGACAGAAATGTTTAAACATAATTAATGCGGTGCAAGTCACTGTATGATAATGATATAATTTACCTTATGCTTTTCGTCAAGTGACTTCTAACGTAATTTGAGCTGGGTTACGCGTTTCAGGCCATATGACCCATCTTAAGACCTTCACTCCAAAGGAGCTCGTTATATATTAAAATCCATGGTAAAACAAACATACAATAAATAAATACGTAAAATACAATGAATGAACATGTTATAAGCGTACTAGTAACCGACACGGTGCACCGCGTGTAGCATGTCAAGACTGTGTCGATGGGCACTATTATTTAGTTTTATCTTTAAGCGATCGCAGCGCGGTATCATACAGTGGGTTGGACCTGAAGTTGAGTCTATCATTGAGTATGTCGTCACATATATCGGGGTTATTATGACCTCTATATATCTCGAATTCTTCGAGTGCATCCATGTAACGGCCCTTACTACAATAATGTAGAGGCATAAGGTTAGCGTTGAAATTGGTATATGAATGATTGCTTGAAATTAGATGCCGTGTAAAATTAGATTTAATATTTTCTAGGGAAAAATCACCCCTGTTAAAGTGGCTGTGTGGTGTGTGTTCACGGAATCGTTTGATAAAAGGTCTACCCGTTTGGACAGAAATGGTTTGAACATGTGATAAGTTTGGGAGACGAAACAGTGGCGTACCCAGGAGCTGATCCTCGGTGGGGAGGAGACTACCTTCTGGGAGGGTAGATGAGACTGGCTTGAAGGTTGGACTGACAATTTCCCTCAGGGCAAATCAGATAGTCAAGATTCTTCTCTTAACATAACTTATGTGTACAGTCATTTATAAGTCTTATTTTGAAAGACGCAACTGGTTAGAAATACGCCTTAGTTAAGTGATTATGAAATTTCACTGAAATTTTTAATAGCTCAGTTCCCCCCCCCTCCTTAGTTAAGCCACTGAACGTTGAACGCCTTTCGTGAACGATGACTGAAACAAATATTTTAATAGACATCACCCGAATAACGGAGAAAGGAAGACAGCAAAATCAATGGGGAGTTGAAGGGTCAGTAGGGTAAAAATTTTAGAAATTTTTTTTAATAGCTTATATTGGTATCAGTTTTCTCAACACTGTTTTCTCTTTTCTACATGTTATCAAAATCATGGGGTTTTTATTGTTAACAATATTTTTACTTTAATTTAGAAAATTGTGCTGCACGCAGTTTTTGTAGCCGTTTCTTCAGCATTTTTGAAATTAGGCGAACACTTGCATTTATTTTCATATCTAACTAATTGTGTACAAAATATTGTTACATCTATTATAGTATATATCATAGTGGAGGCCTTAAAACCAGAATCTAGAGCACTGGCAAATCCAGATCTACTGAAAAGTTGCCTTCATGGCAAAACGCAAAACGTGAACGAGTCGTTCAACAATCTACTGTGGACCAAGGGTGTCAAAAAATGTATTGGTTGGGAGAAAGACATTGAAGGTTGCGACGTATGACGCTTTAGTTACATTTAACGATGGAAATATTTGACGATTGGAAGTGTTAAAGCAGCTGGGCTTTATCGACTATGGTGTAAACACACTCAAAGCACTCAAGAAGGCTGACCAAGAGTTGCGGAAAGCAGAGTTATCAGCAAAGGGAATGACCAAGGAAGCAAGGATTAACAAAAGAAGGAGAAGACTTGAAACTGAGGAAGACAGAGTCAGCCACTACAATCCAAGTGCATTTTAAATGTATGTAAATTTAAATAAAATCACACAAAATGTATACTATTTTGTTTTTCTTGATTTTCCGAAATTCTTGTTTTTTTTTTTAAACTACGGTACATTTATCTCATAAACCAATAAAGATATTATGTTGAAATTGTTACTGCATATTATCAGTGGCGAAGCTAGTAGTTAATGAATGGGTAGGCAAAAATCTTACCTACAAATTTTTTTAATTAATCACTAAAAGAACGGTGGTTCAAACTGGACGCTGAGGTAGAGTTTGCTGTTAGCGAATGGTTCGCAAACAGCCTTAAGAATTTTACTAGCAGGGAATCTACAGATTAGTGCAACAGTGGGACTCATGTCTTAATATTAATGGAGACTTCTTTTAAAATCGTTGAATAAAAAATGCTTTACAGCTCTAAACGTGTTTTTATTGAACAATCCTTGTATAAGTCATACAAATAATACAACTGATTGAACTTCAAATTTTTAAACTTGATTAGTTTCTACATATATGTTTAATGTTACAAATAATTCAAATAACAATCTTGATCATTTGTTAGTTCAGCGGAATAACAGGCACACTTTTAATAACCGCATAAAATAAACACACTTATAAACAACACAGCGCGCTTTAACTTGACTGTTTGGACCACAGAAGTGAGGCATGCCTCAACACTCTATGTGTACAGCGCGGGACAATCCCCCCTCCCCCGCACTTCCTTTTCACACCAGCACATTGCTTACATACGATGTATACAAAAAACGCTGAGGCAAGTTCACGTTGCCTCATTCGCTTTAAACGAGCTATGCCGAATCTCACCTGTCACCGTCTAGCGGTCGCTCAGTAAAGCACGTTTCGGCTTAATAAATTCGACAGTCACAGTAACAATGTATAATCTTTACGTTACGTAGTTCATACGTATTTATAATTTTTATTCTACAGAATTTTTTAGGGTAGGCATTGCCCATGTAACTTCGCCACTGCATATTATACTTAATCGTCTCAAGCTACTGGAGTAAAATAATTTTATTTGGTGAAGAAATGTTTGATAAAAAACAATATATGCCATAAATGTTTATAAAAAAAAAGATTTGAAAAGTAAAAATGTATAACGTTTTTATTATTTTAGGTATCAGTTTACTACAGCAAATACAAATAATACGAGTAAATAAGCATGCAAAATTTCAATCTTCTAGCTTGAAATGTTTTTAAGAAAAATTTACCTAAAACCTGCCAATTTAACATGGGCAGTACAGGACTCTTCAACTCCCCTTGTAGTGTTATAGTGTTACGACGGTCTAACCGATCGTCGTATGGTACAGTGGAAACAGAATACAAGATACTAATCAAGTCACTAATCACCAGCTTTAATTATTCGCAATTTTAACAGGTTGAAATCAACAATTTCACTTAAATACACCATCTGAGAAGCACTTTGTAAACCGCCAGACAATAAATGAAAACTAAACGGCAGGTGGGGGCTATTTATAGTCTGTAGGGTTCCATAATACGCGCCTTAACAAGCAATCGAAAATGCTAGAGGATACTTCAGCGCGGGCTCGCAGAAACACGCACCGTCGGGCTAGTTGAGAAGCTTGTCGAACAACACTATCGAATGTACGAGCATGTTCCGTGTTACGTAGCTCTGCCTCGTGTGTTAAGTGTCATGTGCGCACACAAACATTACATCTGGTCTCTGCTGGGATAGCCGAGAGACATGGAGAACGTTGTGTAATGACGTAACAGTGTGAAAGAAACCGTGGGAGCGCGCGGATTGGAAGTGGATGACACCCTGATGGATGATGAGATGATGTGTATATCCCATTAAAAAGAAAAGTAAATAGCCACCTTCTTTTTGCATAAACGTAGTTACATTAAAATATTATTTTATTTATATTATTAAATTATTGTTAGTTGATTATTATTATTATTATTATTATTATTATTATTATTATTATTATTATTATTATTTATTAAATTTAATTTAATAATATAATTTTATTATTATTTATTTATATTTGAAAACAGAGTAGTGACACAAAAGATAAGAAACGCGAAAAGCAGGAAGATAGGGAAGGAAACAGATAAGTTGAATATAAAAACAGAGAATATTTAAAAATGTAATTATGTAACTCCTATTTTCTAAAAAGGGTTTTTCGTTTTTTTAAAATTGGGGTTGTTTATTATTTTCTAAATTTATAAAACACAGACACGATAGACAATCGTTTGGACAAAATTATCATTACACTGTTATATAGATAACTACAAATCCCGCATCACTTCTTTTCAAAAACTTCTGAGTTCTGTTTCCGTCCAGTGATGCTGCCCTAAAGTTAAAACCTTTCACGGTAAACGCTACGTTTGGATTTGAATTACAATTTCCTTTAGTCTTACCCCTGGCTGGACTTTGTTTCACGTTTTTCAATATTTGAAAACTTTCTTGTCCTCTGGTATCTAAAAATTTTTAATTTTTATATTATACACTTGATTTACATTTTGGTTAAAGTTCTCTTTACTTTTATATTCCACAGGATATTATTCAATTTTGTCTATATTTTAACCCATGTATTCCGTGCTGGGGTCCCAAAAATTGTAAAACTTCCTGAAGTAACACTACATTTTTTGTAGTTTTGCTTAAACTTTTCTTTAATTTGATACCGCACGAACATCCGACTATAACGAACGACAATACAAGAAGAACGACAATATACACATGTGGCAACGCATTTATGGTGAAATACAATTTAAAACTCTAATGCTCTTACCGAACCCAGTCGGAGATGCTTTACTCCGTAGAAGGTAGCCTGAAGGAATCTTATTCTAATCATATTCTAAAATCTTAGTTGAATCCACACTTCTTCATTTTTCTCTTCCTCTCTTACTCACACTATTGACCATTCTCTCAAATCTCGCGTTCCCAAGACACTGTCCCTCCCCTCCAATTCACTTTCTTTCTTCTCACAGTCTTAACCATCTGTGTTTCCTTACCAATCCTTATTCTGTACTTATTGTATCTGCAGCACTTACCCATTCCTTCTTTTTTTTGTCCCATCTCATTACTACCGTATCCACGTCTGTAGACCGTCCAGCCTCCTCATATCCACCATCCTCTATGTCAACGTTTCGGAACTGTACAACCCAAAATGAATACATTTTTCTCCTTTCCATTTGGCATTTACTCCATACAAAGTAGTTTTCCAGCCTCTACCGTAAATACTTACTCGATAGGAGAGCAACCTCCCCTCCTAGTAAAGCTTCTCTTAGTCATTCCTACTCTATTCTTAATTTCTGCCATGCAACGCATATCTTCAGTCACACGGTTCCCCTCGTACCTGAACTGGCCATTCGCTCTGCCACCGTTCTATTCAATATTTGGACATTCCCCGCTCCCGCTTATTTATTTCCGATTTCTTTTTATTTATTCTCATTTCACATATCTTTCACATTTGCCATCAAGGCCTTTGATCTTTTCTACGAATTCGCCTCTTACGACCCGCTAAACAACCTTATCGTTAGCATATTTAATATACTTAATTCTCATTCCACCTGTATTCGCTCTTCCTCCTGCCGTTCTGTCCTCTTCTATATTCTAATTGTTTTTTCTTGATACACGTTTAATACAGCAGGTGACAAGTAGTACCCTTGCCTCACTCCCCCTGTAGACCTATCTTTTTACTCAACTCTTTTTCAATTCTTACTCTTGTTTTCTAGGTTAAATCTTTTATCAGTCTCGTCTTCCTTCAATGAAATCCACATTCTTTTCAATACTGTCAAAAGTCTAGCCCAACTCATCTTATCAAATGTCTCTTTCAGGTCGACAAATTCGGAATACTGATTCATATTCCTCTCCATGTTTTTTCCTCGCTCTTTAGTAACTCTCAACAATCCAGTAGCATCCTTTGTTGTACAAATATTTAATTCAAATGTTTCAGGACCTTCCTAGAGGACAACAGCATTATGGTTACCCACAAGATTTCACGCTCACACTTCATGGTCCAAAAGAAAAGCCGAAAATCTACGAAAAAGGACCCAGAAAATATGAACCGTTTACACTTAAGACTGAAGACAGTATGCGTGGACACTCAGTGAGTATAATATTATTTGTCGCGTTAAACAGAATGCTATTATTTTTCATAGTACCCGTTACATCTCTAGCCTTCCTTATATTTTATCCTATATGAGCTAGCAGCAGTGTTGATAAGAGTGTTGAATTTCCTGGTGAATGTGGAAAAGGAGGCAAAGAGCAGTTTACATGGTCTCAACTACGCCATACGAAAAGGTGTGTATCACAAATAAACCACATAATTAGACCTATCAAGAGGTGCGCCTTTACAACCCTCCAAGGGTTCTGGCCTATTCCGAAAGTCGACTACATTATTCTTTGCGTTTGACTACAAAGTTCTAATATTAAACCTTCCTAGATCCTCCTAACTTAATCCTTCAGTATATTTTCCGGTCTTCCTCGGTAACTATTGCCCATGAGCTGTTGCTAAAATACTGTTACGACGGTCTACGTGATCGTCGTATGGTACAGTGGAAAACAAAATACAAGACACCAATGAAGTCACTAATCACCAGCTTTAATTACCACAATTAAACAGTTTGCAATTAAAAGGACAGTCTCTTATAACAAATCAAATAAAAATTGCTCACACGCAATAAAAATATGTCAACTGATACAGAACAAAATTGTATTACAATTGTCCCGCGCAATTATAAAAACACATAACACTTCGCCACAATATTACGAATCGCACTAATAACCACTTTAACGCGCAGAGTAATATCGCCCGATAGTAACTGAACTAAGGCCGCTGACGCCTTGTATTTATACCCCCTCACAGACCAGAACATTGCACAACTACCCGTTATCTCGACACTACAACGTAATTAATTGTGGCCTTGACACAGTCAGCGAGGCTGGCGGCGTTCAGAAAAGTTTTGCAAGCGCATGTTGAAATCACGTACGCTACAACATTCAGCCGGATTCCAATGGATCGTTCTGTAATATCGTAACAATATGTATGTATGGTAATATTTTTTTCCGGCACATCGAGAACTGTAATTTTCCTATAGTTATCATACATAGTTGATCAACTTTTGCGTGAATAGGCAAGTCATATCTAGCCTATGTCTGATTACTCCTGAAGATTTCCTTGTTCCCAAATCAAATTTTCTGGTTGGAAAATATGGTTTTCTAATGCTTTCAATCGTTCTTTAAGCGATTCAGCTGGAATTTCATTCGTTGAAGATTCCTTGACTCCATCCGTTATTTTGTGACACCCTCCTGTATTAACTAAAATTTTGGTAAATTTTGGTTAATTTATTCTTCGACTGTCAGTCGTTCTTCATATATTTTTGATCGTCTTCCCATTTCCATTTCTTACATATATTAAACCTGGGTTTGAAATATTTCCTACCTTTTTTCAGTTATCTACAAATTTTCTTGAAATTTTCGTATAAATGACTTTTAAATCCCGCTTGTGAATTACTATTTTTACGTCTCCGCAGTTGCTTATAGTATTATTTTTGTTGTTGTAGTTTATCTCTAATGTAATCTTATGAGTTACATTTGGGGTATAGTAACCGTATAGTAACTTGTCGAACTATACTTTGGGGTAGACTCAACTACTCTGAAACAGCTGACAACTTTAACTTTAGAAATAGTGTTGAAATCTAAGACCAGGGGACAAAGTACTTACCGAGAAAGTCTCCTGCTGTCATTTGACTGTTCAGAAATATTATTTTAAAATACAAAATATAAATATGACTTTTAAACATAATGATGGACAGAATAAAAAACCAACTTATATAACTATTATATAAACCGAAATTTTAAAATTATTCTCAATTTACTTAACCTGTAGCCTAAATTATGTGAATATATAATAACACAATACAGGCCATTGTAAATCTTTGAACGTTATAGTATTGGATACAGATTATTACATACGTACATTATACGAGGATTGTTCAATAGAAACAAGTTTGATCTGCGCAGCCGTGACTTCGTCGCCATGACAACGGAATTCGTTTGATTATATTGTATGTTTAAGTACTAGTGACGCATCTGTCAAAATATTTGCAGTTTGCTCTTTTCTAAGCGTTGTGACTGGGTTGAAAAATGGCATCTATGATAGAAAATCCGTCCAAAGATAATCTGCGTGCCGTTATTCAGTTTTTGGCCTCTGAGAGGCGTCAGCCAATGGAAATTTATACGAGAATGAAAGCTGTATATGGTGACCATAGTTATTCTCATACGGCAATGGTTGAATGATGCAATAAATTTTGACAATGAAGAGAATCCACTAAAGATTTGGCCCGTCCCGGATCTGCACATGTTGCAGCATCAGATGAAAATGTGAGACAGGTGAAAACTGCTTTACGCGCAAATAGGCGCATCAAAGTTAGAGAACTTTCTCAAATGTTGACCATCACCGTGGGAACTGTTCATTCCAACATTCATAGTCTTGGGTATCACAAAGTTGCTGCTCAGTGGATTCTACGACTGCTTACTGATGAGCAGAAAAGTTTGCGTTCGTCCTTATCATTACAGCATTTGATGCGCTATCAACAACAAGGTAAGGTCTTTCTACACCAAACTGTTGCCGGTGACGAGTCTGGGTGTTATCACTATGAACCAGAATCCAAACGTCAGAGCGTGCAGTGGAAGCATGCACAATTGCACAATCTCCGAAGGCGAAAATATTTCGGTCCCAACCTTCGGCAGAAAAAGTATTTTTTGATTATCAGGGTGTGCTGCTCTTTGATTTTAAAGAACCTGGTGTCAACATCAACGCTGAGCGATATGCAGACAGCTTAAAACGCTTACGGGTCAGCATAAAAAATAAACGTCCCGGGAAGCTCCCAAATGGTGTCATTCTTCTGCATGATAATGCTCGACCCCATGTAGCCCAGACGATTCAAGATCTGCTTGGTCGTATGAAGTGGGAAGTCTTACAACATCCACCTTACAGTTCCGGCTTGCCCCGTGCGATTAACATGTTTTTGCCATATTAAAGAAATTACTTAAAAAACGGCGGTTCAAATCGGACGCTGAGGTAGAGTTTGCTGTTAGCGAATGGTTCCGCAAACAGCTGCAAGAATTTTACTAGCAGGGAATCTAAAGATTAGTGTAACAGTGGTACTCATGCCTTAATATTAATGGAGACTTCTTTTAAAATCGTTGAATAAAAAATTCTTTGCAGCCTCTAAACACGTTTCTGTTGTACAATCCTCGTAATTAACACTGAACAATACCACAACTGACACTTTCTGTTTTTGTTTAAATAAATCTGTTGAATGCACGTCATAATACCGAAGTAAAACAACAAAACTAAAATAACCTGGTGACACCAAAGTGTAAAGTTGTCTTTGGTCTACACGGAATAAAATCTTTAATTATATAAACAGGTCGTTAATATATAAAATAAATATGTTAGTTGGCTCTGAGGCAATTTTAAACTATAAATGCACTGAAATAAATGTAAAATTAACTTCCAACATTTGTTCTAATCTCTCCAAGAAGTATGTTAGGTAAAAAAGTAAGGGAAGCTAGAATTGTGTAGATACAGAAAATAATTTATATTACATAATAATGAGTTTGTTGTGCTGTAATAATAAGTCTTAGTCAATGTGAATATGTATCCTATTAATAAAGAGAAATAAATGCCTTTACCTTCTCGTTTAGTATTCTAGATACAGGAGGAAACATTTACTGGACGATACCAAGAACGAGCTATACCTTGACATATTCAATGACTGGTTGAACTGATCAGGTAAGCTTCAAAAGA
Organism: Magicicada septendecula; assembly: GCA_034769895.1. NCBI lineage: Eukaryota > Metazoa > Arthropoda > Insecta > Hemiptera > Cicadidae > Magicicada > Magicicada septendecula. Next base: position 12,765,096 of record CM068375.1, read on the forward strand.
TATTTTCAAGTTAAAAAGAAAGAACAAATGAATATTATGTAATAAGTATAAATGACTAACATAATTTTTCTTGCTTTTAACTGTCTCCTTAAATAGTAAACAAAACAGAATAAAACAAAAACTATAGGACCCCCTTTGCCTTATCATATTAAAATGAGATCAAATTAAATAAAAAGATGGCCTAAAAACTTTAGTATGAATTACTTACACAAATTTTAGTCTTAAGGTAAATGTGAAAAACTGATACCTAAATGTGTTTTGGGAAGTTTCATGGAAATTTTATGGAATTACTTCTGCAAACTTCATGCCCCAGTTACTACATTATAACTTTGTCAGAATTGTGTGAATTTATCTCATTGAACCGGAATATGCAACCTGAGTTATGGTGGTCTACAAATTTGAAACATTAGAAAAATAATACTTTAAAAACGCTAGAAAATGTTTATTACGGTACAAATGCATACTAATATACTATAATTACACGTATATTCCCTTGATTCATAGTTGAATTTATGATATTTGACCTTATTATATAAGGACAAAAAAAGAAGTTTTAAATGTTGCTTGTTGATCTGTTTAAAATTATAAATTCTGCTAATACATGGTGTGAATTAAAAGTCATTTTTTACAACGTTTTCTGTACGTTGCCTATAGAACTGTTTTTCTATTTCCGATATTCAATAGTTTTTTAACTTAGATGAAAAATTATTAACGTCAGCGTCTATGAGTCCTGTACAGTCAAACTTGTCTCATTCAAGGTGTTTGCTTGGGTGTTTGCTTAAAAGTCTAAATCATATGCGTAAAACAATACATTGATTTTCATGTATCTTTGCCTTCCCTTTTGTTTTATAGAATACAGGTATCTTGTTGTTACTTAAATATTTGAATCCGGCAACCGTTATTTGCTATGAAATTTTTTTAAATCGAAAGTTTCTAGAGTAAACTACAATGCAGAAAGCCAGGAGTCGGGAAGGCGCGTTATTATCCCTTTGCGCACGTCGTGCTAAAAGCCAGTTCTCAAAACGTTTATAGATAAGACCGCGGCTTGATCAGTTCTAATAATATAGAGTGGTAGAAATGTGAAACAATATTTTGGGGTTAGAGATTTGGTTTATTAGTCAGGATCTCTAACACGTTGGTAAAAGTTTACAATTAACGGCTTGTGAAAAGTGAACTATTGGCACGATGCGCCAGGCTAGGCTAATAAAAAAAAGGGCAAATCGAATATTAGTGAGGCTCGTCTTGTGAGCTGCTGTTTAGTGTACTTTAAAAAAAGAACAGAATATATCAAAATTTTCGTTCTGTGAGTGACTCAAAACAACTGTATCATCCTACGATAAACCATTACGGTCGTTTGAGAATCGTTAATATTTTTACATTATGTTCCACTGAGTGTTAAAGTGTTATATCAGTAAATGCCAACTGGAAGGATTCATAGCTGTATTAATCTTTCTTTTATTGTATAATCTTATCTGGTAATCCTCACTGATTTTTGACATTTTGGCTAGATGTGTTTGGAAATCTTTGTATTCCGCCTTCGTACGTAATTTAGTTGGGTGTTACAGGGGCTGCTTTATAGTAAAGAGCATTTTCAGCTGTTGTCTTTGAATTCATTTAGGCGCTGTTGTCTTAATCCCTTTCCACCATGTCTTCATCGCTCCAACTAGCCACCTGTTCTTGTAATGACGCTCTCCTTATCCTCCCTCATGGCTATCACACCATCGGCACAGCCTCCTTGGAACAAGTCTGTTACTGTACAATGGAACAATTCTCTCATGTTTCTTATCTATGTCCTGATTATCTCATGTTCCTAGTTATCCAGTCCTTCTCCTTCTTCTGAAGAACGAGTTGTAGAAGTTCATATTTCAAGTCTCTCAAAACACTCCGAAATTACTCCAACTTTCTTTTTTGAATACTTAAAGTCAATTCTTACTCTTTGTAAGTGCCGTAAGGCTTCATCATTTTAACTTACGCGATACACAGCGTGAGAAGTTTTCGATATACCCAAAACTCAAAACCTTCAGGCTTTCATAAATGAAAAGTAGTTTTGTTCTTATAATTGCAGTTCTTCCTATTTCTATTCTTGTATTTGCTTACTTGCACTTTATTTCTGTTCGTTGATTCACAGTTTTTCCTAAATATTGATATTTACTAACTCCCTGAAGGTTTTACTGATAATAAAACAACAGATATTGTGTATCTGTTGATTGTCAGATAAATATCATAATCATAATAAACGGAATTTTAACCCTAATTTGAACACACTCAGTTTATTTAATTTCAAAATTCTTTGACACCAGAGCCCAAAAAAACGATCAAAAATTTAAAAACCCAGTCCTGTGTCAGGCTAAAGAGAATTTTAATCCAAATACAAAGAAAATTGTACTATGAATTTTTTTAACTTCCGGAGAACAAGCCAAAAATGGAACGGACCAGTTTTCTCAAATGTTAAGAAAAAATTTAAAACTCTATGTGGGAAATCAAGTTGTCGGGTATTTTATTCAGAATACAAACTCGGTATCTTAAACTATTTAAGAGAAAATAAAATAACAAGAGAGACGACAATAAAGACAAAACAAAGATCTCTCAACGCTCCTTGCAAATTTTGGATTGGCTTCAAATGTTTGTAAGGTATGTTTACAAAAATTCTGTATATACTGTTATCAGATATGCAAAATTTTCTGAAAGTATCAGTTTAAGCCTATATATAACTAACATATTGCAACGTGCAAGGTCGCATAGAATAAATTAGTCAATATTTAGATATGGAAATGTTTGGCCTTAATTAACGATTATCTTAATTTTAGATTGCACAGTATTTACTACAGTTTACGTTAGAACAACAAAAATTAATAGACAGTTTTTAAGACAAATAAAATAAGTCAATCGTTCTGTTACAATTAATAAATTACTACTTCTTTTGTAAATAAAAATTAATGAACCTTAAGGTCTGTTAAACTTTAAATAATTCCTAAACGCTAATAACATTTATCTTAATTCCTATAAGTTTCTTTGTCTTTTTAGTTTATAACTGTTTTATTGGTTTATTTAGTTTATATAAATAAATGGGTTCATTTTCCTGATTTGATGAATGATGCGGTGTTTCTCTTCGTTTCCTGATGAATGTCTACAGATGCTCCTTTCAGGTAGTCGTCAGGATACCGCCGCTCCTCCTGTGGTTCTCCTTCAGGATTTCCTCCTGTTTTCAAGCTCTCAGGGTCGTTTTACGGGTTGTGTACTTCTATGAACAATGTTAAATTATTAATTATTACTTAATTATATATATATGACAATTTGATGCGTTCAAAATGCCTAAGCGGACGATCTTCAAACTATTACCGAAGATCAACCACTCGATTATTCAGTCCCGCATTTACTACTAGTGTGCGAAAACTGCGATTACACGTTATAGAGCTTAATGAGACTGCTTCTTCTGAGTTCTACGGTAGACTGCGTTGCTTCTCGTCACGGATCAAATCAACTGATATATTAGACAATCTCATTGGTCAAAACCGCTCCCTCACCCTTACGCTACAGACCAGATAGGCCTAACATTCTACTTGTAAGGAATTGCATACGGGCAATGTAAAACGTGCAAATAAAACCGGTATAACTTTATTGCTTTTCTTGGGGTGATAAAATCTTTTTTATGAAAAAAATCATATTTTCATTCTTTATATTACTAACAAATATTACTACCACATTCGTATTTATTTTATGCACATTCTGGTATAAGTCTTATGTCAGACATTTCATATACATCAAATTTATTTTATTTTATTCGTTTTTTATTGTTATTTCGTAACACAGTTATTCACACGCGCACTCGCCATATGCCAATGCATATGTTCGCACTACTTCACAACACTCATATTGTTTTATACTGTCAAAAATCAACTTAATCTAACAATTATGACATGATCCGTATTGTCTATATTACAGTGTTCCAACACGCAACTTTTACTTTGACCAATTCTCATTGAAGCATGCAATCATATGTTAAGTTTTAAATTATTATTTTATATGCCAATCTCACCTATTACAGTAAATAATGTTAAAAGACAGAACTAAATTATTTGTCAGTTGTCTATATTAATACATGTATATGTATGAATGTATGTGTATAATACATTGCCACTCTACTATATATTGTAAGCCTATTATATATAAAGCGATATGTATGTATTCTGTTACAGAATGTACGTGCAGAAACTTCTCTCAGGCTACCGCATTCGACATGTTCGTAAATCTGGCTCAAATATGTAATTTAGAATTAATTATGAAAAACAAAAAAGTATCACATATCGTCTGTAAAATATGAAACACAAATTTTACAGAATAATTCCAGTGTATATTTTACGCAGCCTTCTGTGAGACATTCGTAGCGAATCCAACACCCGACTTTGATGGAAAACAAGTTACACTGATAAATGCAGAAACGAATTTTCTCGATGTGTGTAGAATTGTATTGTATATATATTGATTAATATTGTTTAATACTGTATAGCATTGAATTATAAGAAAACAATATTGTTATATTTGCTTTATTTTTATTTTTCATTGTCACTTAGTGATTTTGTTACGACTGTCGCCACTTCTGGCATCCTAGCTTCCGACCCCAACAGTCCTCTTGTATTCACGGCGTCTTCAATATCATTTCTCCAGAAATGTCTAGCCTTTTTTTTTCTTCTATTGGGTGGTGCCCATTGCCATACCTTCTTTGGCCATCTCTTCCTTGACATTCCCTTTAAATGTCTGAAGCAATTTAACATTTCCACCTCTAGCGTTTCCATTATGTCTACGACAATTCCCTTTGAACAGCAAACGTTTTTACTTAAAACTTGTAAAAAACTTGTTTTTGTAAAACGTTTGTAAGTAAATACCTTTACAATGAATGACATTCATATAACATTTATCTCATATGACTTATTAACACAACGTAAGATTAAACGGATTCTTGTGTTGAATCTAGGTTGCATGTACTAGACCTTGAAGTGTCTGTTCTAAAGGGGGTGACTAAACATCCTCCTATCAAGAAATGACCTGAAGTGAGGGCTTATATCTGCGATAAACCTGCGGAGAGTTGCTTAAGGACGTGAAAGTTGAGCATAGCTTAGATTCATGACGTTTCCCTCAGGATCAGATAACAGCCTCATGGTCATGTAAGGTAACATCTTTACCTTGATAGTCATGTAATCTATCATAAATTTGATGTGACGTCAAATGATACTATGACGTCTTCCCTAAATGATATGTCATCCCTAAATGGATCCCTAAATTTATCCTTAAATGATCCAGAACATTCAGAGCTTTTAAGATCACCTGATTACGTGCATTCGATAACACTGCTATAAAAAGAATAAATATAACGCACAAAAATAAAATATTATAAGAAAATAAAGAAAAAAGTAATTTCGTTAGCTCCATACACCATCCTGCATAGACGTCAAGTTCTTAAATACGGTACGGTAAGTGCATACAAAATGATACTATGGTCATATAATTTTCATCTATAAATTTTCGAACTAAAAGCTGTAATTTCGAGTAAAGAAAATTCGACAAAAATAAATGTGGTGAGACAGCTAAGGAAACCGCTACTGTTGAGTTAAATGACGCTTGTAAAAGTTGACAGTTAATGTGAGCATTGATGCTGAAGTATCTGGACTGAGGAACTGAGTATCTGGCCATCGGATCAGATCAGGACCGTTAAAGACGTTTTCTGGATGAGGTCAACACTGAGCAATAAAAAGTTATAGTAGAAATAATGATGATGGTTATAATGAAACGTTGACAGTGAACATTTACATTCAATAACAAATTGTAATAAGCAATAAAAAATTAAATCTGGCAGTCGTGGGACTGTCGTGGTGTATGGTTACTGAACAATATAAGTTGTCTTTATAAGTGACCGTTCTGCAACATTAATGATTAATATAAAAATTCTGAGCGTGTCGTGGAACACACGCCAGAAGTGAGGACTTCAGTGTTGAGTGGCAAGTGAACTGATTCAACGAGTAAAATATTACTCGTAGGTATGTAGGGCCTATCTGAAATAAGAGATTTTGCTATAAATAATAATTTGCTATTCAAATAAGAGTAAGCAGATAATTAAATGAAATGAGGGGATAGTAGTGTTTATGTGTGTTTTATTATGAGAAATCGATATTTACAGTGATCATAAATACACATTTGTTTATACATCACACTATGTTTTATTTTCAGTAGTCAACATAAAATATAAATAATAGTCATACTTAATGTAGGTCTAATAGTCATACGTAAACAAATAATGTGTAAGAAATGTGTTTTCCAATGTAACAATATGATTTACGCAATATTTAGTTGAATAGTAGAATGTGATAATTATTATATATTTATATTATAATTATATATTATTTATTTACAATATTTATGGCATATATTATATTATAATTAATGTACGTAGTAGAATAATTAATTGTTTTACAATTTATAAAATAGCAAAAATACTAAATCGAATTTTGACACATCAAAAACATCCAGCCAAATACAATATAAAAACCAGAATCGAACTCATGGCTTAACTAAAAATTGTTACGGATTCTCGCCGCATTCCTTTCTGATGACGTCACATTCTACGGATTCACTCCCGTGTAAATTTTTTCCCTCTCCTCTGCTATAAGAAGTTAACACTTCAAAAATCTAATTGTTTAGTTTGTTAGTTAGAACCAACGATCTATACTAGTGGATCGCGCTGTGCGTCTAACAAAACGGTCTTGCTCGTTCAGCTCTCCCCACAATCTGGCTGTCGTCGCTCGCTGCTGGAACTTGAGCAGTGCATGACAACACTGAATTGTTTTATCATTGCGCTTTCCTTATTAAAGGAAAAGTACTAAAAGAATCAATTTCTTAAGGAATAATGATAATAAATTTTACCAACGGGATGATGAAAAATACAACAGAAACAATTCCTAATTATTAATTTAAATGTGTTTTTTATTTTTATTATGTACATGTTATTGACCATCATAATGTTTGCATTTCGACATTTCATTATAATTACATTACTACAGTACATAATTTTTGTATAGTACATTCTTAACAACTTACAATTAATTATTTACAACTTACAATTAACTATTTACAACTTACAATTAACTCAAATAAACTTAAAACTAAATGGGCTTATGCTAGATTATCTACAAAATTATTTGCACAAATTAATATTTATAAACTGAATTCTCAAATTGTGCGCCGCGTATGTAATCTGTCTGATCTTTTTAACAATAGAATAGGGATTCTAATTTCGCTTTTGTGATACATATGATAGGCCTATATATGCCGGTACTGTCATATTCATATCTTCTATTTTGAGCATTTATTATAAAGAATTCTTAAATTATCGGAAAATTCCATTTATAAGAAAAACACGCGATTAACATGTTTCTTTCTCAGTTACATATTGCAAAAAAGAACGAGTTTATTATACTTTTGACGAACACCTAATTTAGAAATATTTGCTGCCAAAGTTTTTTCTTTGGAAGAAGCATGACATATAACTTTAAAAAACATTTGATCTATAAGTTTAATGAGTTTAATTTCATGACTGTCTGCAAAGTCACTACAAAATTTATGATTTTTAAACACAGAACCTGTGAACTGGCGACAAGTTTGTGCTAATAAATTATAAGTATTTACTTCTTTGTTGTTATTAGACAAATATAAATTATACATGTATTTAATCAGTTTTAGAACATCATGAGATGCCCTCACCAGTTTGCCCTTTGAAATAAAATCTGTAAAGTGAGTGTACGCACTAAGATCTGAAACGTCGGCCAACAGTACGTTACTGCATTCCAAACACTAGATTTTGCTGTCAATTTTTCTTACAATAAATCCACTTATATAAAATAAAATATTATCTTTGTAATATGTAGAACTCTGATTCCCTATCAAGTCACAAAGCACCTTATCAAAGTTACAAGTCTCTGAAATATCTTCCCCTTCTAAAGTTAAAAGATACATTTTCTTCGCTGCTTTTCTGATGTCTCTGCGTACAATTGTAGGCTGCACAATGGACGGGCATGTTGGTTAAATATTTTAACAGTCTACTGAAAATATATTTTTAGCGAGATCACAGAACAAGAAGTAGTATGTCGAAGCAAAACACACGTAATTGCATGGGTGCGTAATTGTGACACTATGATATGCGGTATGCACAGTATGCACACTTGTTGCAGTGGACAGCCAGATGGTGGGGATAGCAGGTAGACCGTTTGCTCCGCACCTCCACTCCACACAAGCGCGATCCAGTAGTACTATAAAAAGAATGAATATAACGCACAAAAATAAAATATTAGAAAATAAAGAAAAAAGTCATTTCGTTAGCTCCATACACCATCCTGCATAGACGTCAAGTTCTTAAATACGGTACGGTAAGTGCATACAAAATGATACTATGGTCATATAATTTTCATCTATAAATTTTCGAACTAAAAGCTGTATTTTCGAGTAAAGAAAATTCGACAAAAATAAATGTGGTGAGACAGCTAAGGAAGCCGCTACTATTGAGTTAAATTACGCTCGTAAAAGTTGACAGTTAATGTGAGCATTGATGCTAAAGTATCTGGACTGAGCAACTGAGTATCTGGCCATCGGATCAGATCAGGACCGTTAAAGAAGGTTTCTGGAGGAGCTCAACACTGAGCAATAAAAAGTTATAGTAGAAATAATGATGATGGTTATAATGAAACGTTGACAGTGAACATTTACGTTCAAAAACAAATTGTAATAAGCAATAAAAAATTAAATCTGCCAGTCGTGGGACTGCCGACAGAAGTGTTAACTTAAATAACATGGTTACTGAACAATATAAGTTGTCTTTATAAGTGACCGTTCTGCAATATTAATAATTAATATAAAAATTCTGAGCGTGTCGTGGGACACACGCCAGAAGTGAGGACTTCGGTGTTGAGTGGCAAGTGAACTGATTCAACGAGTAAAATATTACTCGTAGGTATGTAGGGCCTATCTGAAATAAGAGATCTTGCTATAAATAATAATTTGCTATTCAAATAAGAGTAAGCAGATAATTAAATGAAATGAGGGGATAGTAGTGTTTATGTGTGTTTTATTATGAGAAATCGATATTTACAGTGATCATAAATACACATTTGTTTATACATCACACTACGTTTTATTTTCAGTAGTCAACGTAAAATATAAATAATAGTCATACGTAATGTAGGCCTAATAGTCATACGTAAACAAATAATGTGTAAGAAATGTGTTTTCCAATGTAACAATATGATTTACGCAATATTTAGTTGAATAGTAGAATGTGATAATTATTATATATTTATATTATAATTATATATTATTTATTTACAATATTTATGGCATATATTATATTATAATTAATGTACGTAGTAGAATAATTAATTGTTTTACAATTTATAAAATAGCAAAAATACTAAATCGAATTTTGACACATCAAAAACATCCAGCCAAATACAATATAAAAACCAGAATCGAACTCATGGCTTAACTAAAAATTGTTACGGATTCTCGTCGCATTCCTTTCTGATGACGTCACATTCTACGGATTCACTCCCGTGTAAATTTTTTCCCTCTCCTCTGCTATAAGAAGTTAACACTTCAAAAATCTAATTGTTTAGTTTGTTAGTTACAACCAACGATCTATACTAGTGGATCGCGCTGTGCGTGCTAACAAAACGGTCTTGCTCGTTCTGCTCTCCCCACCACCTGGCTGTCGTCGCTCGCTGCTGGAACTTGAGAAGTGCATGACAACACTGAATTGTTTTATCATTGCGCTTTCCTTATTAAAGGAAAAGTACTAAAAGAATAAATTTCTTAAGGAATAAGGATAAGAAATTTTACCAACGGGATGAAGAAAAATACAACAGAAACAATTCCTATAATTATTAATTTAAATGTGTTTTAATTTTTATTATGTACATGTTATTGACCATCATAATGTTTGCATTTCGACATTTCATTATAATTACATTACTACAGTACATAATTTTTGTATATTACATTCTTAACAACTTACAATTAATTATTTACAACTTACAATTAACTCAAATAAACTTAAAACTAAATGGGCTTATGCTAGATTATCTACAAAATTATTTGCACAAATTAATATTTATAAACTGAATTCTCAAATTGTCCGCCGCGTATGTAATCTGTCTGATCTTTTTAACGATAGAATAGGGATTCTAGTTTCGCTTTTGTGATACATATGATATGCCGGTAACTGGTAATTACGTTACTACAGTACATAATTTTTGTATATTAAATTCTTAACAACTTACAATTAATTATTTACAACTTACAATTAAATAAACTTACAACTAAATGCGCTGATGCTAGATTATCTACAAAATTATTTGCACAAATTAATATTTATAAACTGAATTCTCAAATTGTGCGCCGCGTATGTAATCTATCTGATCTTTTTAACAGTGCAATAGGGATTCTAATTTCGCTTTTGCGATACATATGATAGGCCTACATATGCCGGTAACTGTCATATTCATACCTTCTATTTTGAGTATTTATTATAAAGAATTCTTAAATTATCGGAAAATACCATTTATAAGAAAAACACGCGATTAACATGTTTCTTTCTCAGTTACATATTGCAAAAAAGAACGAGTTTATTATACTTTTGACGAACACCTAATTTAGAAATATTTGCTGCCAAAGTTTTTTCTTTGACAGAAGCATGACATATAACTTTAAAAAACATTTGATCTATAAGTTTAATGAGTTTAATTTCATGACTGTCTGCAAAGTCACTACAAAATTTATGATTTTTAAATACAGAACCTGTGAACTGGCGACAAGTTTGTGCTAATAAATTATAAGTATTTACTTCTTTGTTGTTATTAGACAAATATAAATTATACATGTATTTAATCAGTTTTAGAACATCGTGAGATGCCCTCACCAGTTTGCCCTTTGAAATAAAATCTGTAAAGTGAGTGTACGCACTAAGATCTGAAACGTAGGCCAACAGTACGTTACTGCATTCCAAACACTTGATTTTGCTGTCAGTTTTTCTTACAATAAATCCACTTATATAAAATAAAATATTATCTTTGTAATATGTAGAACTCTGATTCCCTATCAAGTCACAAAGCACCTTTTCAAAGTTACAAGTCTCTGAAATATCTTCCCCTTCTAAAGTTACAAGATACATTTTCTTCGCTGCTTTTCTGATGTCTCTGCGTACAATTGTAGGCTGCACAATGGACGGGCATGTTGGTTAAATATTTTAACAGTCTACTGAAAATATATTTTTAGTGAGATCACAGAACAAGAAGTAGTATGTCGAAGCAAAACACACGTAATTGCATGGGTGCGTAATTGTGACACTATGATATGCGGTATGCACACTTGTTGCAGTGGACAGCCAGATGGTGGGGACAGCAGGTAGACCGTTTGCTCCGCACCTCCACTCCACACAAGCGCGATCCAGTAGTATAGATCGTTGGTTAGAACACTCTCCAAGGAACAAGAGAATCTAATAAAAGCGGAAGTGCTACAGGCAATGTAACAAACGCATCAGAAGAAAATTTACTCGACCGCATACACACAGAGTAATTAACCAAACGACAGTCTTTAGTTATAATTAGAAGATAAAAAAAACTGTTAACTTTATCACACACGTGACAAAATAAATCGTGTTACAACGACACAGATAGCAAAACGAGGACAATAGAGCGTGCACTGGGGGGGGGGGGGGGGGGGGTCGGTATTCCGAGCTAACTGGGACAAAGGGTGACTTGTCATTTAGCGATTCTTCTGATTTTCGAGCATGAAGCCTTGTAACACTGCGTGAAATGTACTGTCAACGCAGTTATATTTTTGTACCTTAGAAATAAAAATTCATAAATTATAATTTTCTATTGTATTGTATTTATTGTTTATAGCCTAAAGGTACCATACATACGATGGGTAATAAACTTTTTATTATTCACATTCTTAAAAACGATCGATTTCGGTCATAGACCATCGTCAGGTTATATACAGCACACTTGCGGTCACAATATCCTAAAACACTAATATTTACAAAAACGAATTCGTAGACATTGTTAATGAATTTGATACGTATGTCAAATTGACACAACGAAATAATATGTTGTGTTAACCTAACCTAACCTAACCTAACAAAAATACAAGAAATAAAATATTTGAAAATCTAACAAAATTCAAACTCCTAACAAAATCGTCGTCAAAATATATGTGATGAAAATTTGCTCTAATAAAAATAAGTTTAAACATTAAATGAAGTCAACTTAAATAATTGGCTTAGCCTAAACGTTGTAAATATAACGTTTCCAACAAGAAGATCATTCTGTGGCGTACGCAGGGGGGCTCAGGGGGCTCAAGCCCCCCCCCCAACGCAAAAATGTAATATACACTTCCTTAATTTACTTAGTCTCTCGTATAAAATTACAAAATTGCATATTTCGGCCTATTTGAACGGGGATATAAATACTAACAAAATAAGTAGTTTATAATAACAATAATTATTACTTCAGTTATAATTTGTAGTTCATTGAGCGGTGTATTACGCTGAGTGTAACGTTCAGTAAGCTACCTTTCTCTCTCTCACTCGCTCTCATTTGACGGCGCGGCCACACCGGCCACCGGTCACTACTGCCAGTGAACCCTAAGAATTTTTACTGAAGTATTAAATAATATTTTTATGAAATTTAAATAAGTACATAAACCTTTTTCATAAAAATAGTATTAAATAATATTTTTATGAAACTTAAATAAGTACATAAACCTTTTTCATAAAAATATTATTTAATACTTAAGTTAAATTCAGCTCTTTCTTGCAGATATCAGTGGATAAATAAAACGATAATTTTAATAATGTTCCTAATTTCATATCCTGAATAATGAAAAAAAAACTTTAAAAACACTTTACATTTATAAGAAATTTTTGGATAATTGTTTTTTTAATTTTTGGAATAATACTTTTTTAATAAAGAAAATGTGAAACCTACTGAAAATAATACGCCTACTAATAAACTGTAACCCTTAACTGGCATATGTACTCTATCTTATACTATAAATCGTAGAAGAGTAGGCTAATATATGGACTAAGGTTGAGCCCCCTCAAGGTTGATTTCTGAGTACGCCACTGTCTGTAAAGGCATCCACTAAGACGCCTGATTTTTAATTTATTTTGTATTCAGTTGTGACAAGAGTTTTGGGTTACAGATCTGTTTTTAATTTTATATACATTATTGTTTTCTTTTCTTTAAGATCGGGTGCCAACTTTTTCAAAAACATGATGTAGAAATAAAAACGTGGAAAATTATCCGAGAAACATGAAACATGACGTCATAACAATAGAATTAAAACGCGTAAAGGGACAAAACGAAATTTATACAAAACTCTGGCTGTACCGACGCTGATGTAGGCCTACGGCTGTGACAGCGAGACAGGTACAAAGCGTGACTTGTGGCTGACATGAGCCAAGGGCTGCGTACGGTTGGGCAGAATAGGACTACTTAATGATGGCATCTAGAACCAACTATATATCTACAGTCTGAGACAGCCAAGAAACACACATAAATTTAGTAACCTATAAAATAGTTTACTGTTTCTATTTACAGACACTTGTTGCTACATTCTTTCTTTAAATAAATTACTTAATATAATATTAGTTTACAATTTGTATTTGTGTATTTTATGTCTTGTCGTTAAGTTACATGTAACACTTATTTAGTTCAGAAATTTCCTACAGCTCACAAAATTACAGCTTTTTATCGTATTGAAAGTCTGGGCACAATTTGGTAGGCCTGTATTATGCACAACCTGATTAAGCAACAAACGTATTGGACATACTGTTCGATTTGATTTCAGCCGTTCACACATGTTCTGTTTGTACGGTAAATATCACCTGTATACAATTCTCAACGCGTAAGCTGGTGCCATCTAGCAGATAACTGCGAAATCAACTTGATGTCGAACCACACTGGTGCCCTCTAGTTGTCAGGTTTCTAAGTGAAGTTATTGCATCGTCTTGATTTTAAGAATCATTTTTAGAAGACTGTAATATTATTTTGATAATTTTAGTTTATTTAGTGAAATATAATCATGATAATAATAATAATTATTATTATTGTCGTTGTCGTTATTATTATTATTAATGTTATTGTTATTATTATTATTATTATTTACCCATAAATTTATGAGTAACATCTACTTTAATTCTATTTCAAATAGTACCCTAGCAATAAAACGAGCTAATTTTATTGTATAAATAATAAATTATCAATAGGCCTATATATTATTTACTTCCCTTGTAAATATTTATATTTATCACAAAAGATTCATGTGCAAGTATAACATTCAAGTTTAAATTATTTGTATGCCATTTTACGTATGACTCCCCTATTCTTTTCCATGTTTACATTTATTATTCTTTTTCAATATGGTTTATGGTTGTATGGTTGTATACTTGTAAATGCATTTAGTTTATTATTTTTTGGATTAAAATTTAAAATATTATATCAAACCCATGTATACACCCAAAAAAGAAGATTTCTAAAAATGTATGAAAGCTTTCTCAAGTATGTGATCATGTTAAACGACATTTGTCACGGAATTGGATCCTGTTAAGCCCGATGCCTTGTCCGGCCCCTCGGACGTTGGCGATCACTACAGATATAGCTTGACGATCTTCCGCTAGGCAGCAGAGCTGTTCAATACTTTTTATTCTAGTCCACTCTTTGATTCTCCGATGTCCCAGATCTTTGCTCTTCTGAATAAGCTTTAAATCTTGTATTTGTCAGCGCACAAGACATGTCCCAAATAAGCAACATCCCTGCATTTAATAGTCGCAATTTGTTATCATTAATTGTTTATTCTTCTCAATGCGTTTGTTGGTGACAAGTTGGGCTCAGGAGATTTTCAGCATTCTTCAATGTAGCCACATTTTCAGAGCTTCCAGCAGTTCAACTGTGGCCCGTTTTATAGGCTAAGACTTATACATACCAATTTATCATATGCTGTCTGAGTTTTAAATTTAGAATACCGTCCCAGAACAGTGACTTCATTCTCACAAAAGTAATTCGTGCTCTTTCAATATGGGTCTTAATTTTCATATTAGGGCCAAGATTATCTGTAATCCAGCAGCTAATGTATTCAACTTTACTTACTTGTTGTACTGGCTATTTCGGAGAAGGTCGTTATTGAATATCCGGCCTGTCATATGGCTTACATTACAATAACGATGTGGTAAATTCTTGGATTTCGTTGTCCATGACGTGTCCGTTACTTAACTAAATATCACTATTACATTAACGACTCGGAACACTAGGTTTTTTATAAGTAAAAGCATAAAGTTTTACCTTACAGCCTGAACCGGTTTTCTCCTTTAAAAGGCTTCTTCAGAGGCTGCCGCTGGTAGCGCTGTCCGTCTTGTTGTGGGTGACGGAATCGAATTTCGAAAGATCGATGCTGTGTGTGTGGGGTGAGATATGTTCGAATAATGCGTGCGATTTGAATTGTGTCTGTTCGTTTAGGATGTCGTTTTTATTTGTTTTTGTGTGTTTGTATATTTCCAATTGTTCTAGAGTGTCTAGTTTTCGGCGTTTTGTGTGTGCGTGTAGAATGTTCATGTTATTGTCGATGTTTTTATATGTGTGGTTTGCTTCAATGAGGTGGTTTGCAAAGGTGGATTCTGTAGTGGAGTGGAGCGCCTTTGTGTGTTCAATGTATCTCTGTTTGAAGCTATGTCCTGTCTGGCCTATGTAGAATTTCTTGCAATTTGAGCAATTTAGCTTGTAAA
>CM068375.1:12783418-12838418 GCA_034769895.1 Magicicada septendecula
AAATGGTCAGGAAACTCTCACATGACCACACAGACATTCTAACATGCGCATAACACGTTACTATGTGAACAGTATAGAACAATTGCTATGAGAACGCCCTTGACCAACTCAGTTTCAGATGTGCTACGCGGGTTTGTTTACATAAATATTGAACTGAAAACGGAAAGAATATAATCCATAACATTTCGGCCACTAACAATCAGTGGACCACTTCACTTCGCCACTACACCCGCGTCAGCAAGACTTTGAAGAGAAAACATCTAAAACAAACCGGAAACAATAAGAAATCACTACGGTACTTGTACACACGCGCGCACACATATGTATTTTGTGCGCTCCTGTGTATGTGCGTGTTTGTGCTAAAAATTCAGTCTATCGATTAAAAAACTTTTGAAAATTACAAAAGGTAAACAGAAAAACTGTAAATTAAAATATTTCTGTGTAAAAACCGTTCAATCGACAAAGTCGACAATAGGCTAACCCGCAATTAACAACTGACAATGAAATTTTAGCATTGTCACCATGTTTCACTGTTTATGTATTGTTTTCGCAAACGCCCAAGTATTCGATCAATAGACCCTACGTCAGAAGTATATTATTTTGTTTACTTCACAAACCAAAAACTTCATAGCTTCCTGGAACTATAGTTATTTTTTTCTGTTTACCTGTCAATGTTACGCTATTAGAGCTAACGTAACTCAATACTGGCAGTGTAGGTACTAATTTCCATAGGATCCGCTGGATGCCTCCGACACTGAGATTGTAGAGTGTATATTGATTTTCAGCATCATTAGTCTCACAGGATATTAAAAAAACGAGCTCAAAAGAATTATTCAATTTTAAATTTAACAGCATTAGTTAATATGAATTAGGATATCAATAGACATACGGTCAGCTAAGATACGTTATTGCTGAAATCCGAAAATTTTTTAATAGACCCATTAATGCCAACTGATTGAGAAAGACTGTTATAACAGCTGAGTACAATTGTGTACTATATTTTCTAGTTAAAATAATGTTCTTAGAAGTACAACTTACTGTTGATTTAAACATGTTACATTTTTCATGTTACACAATTAAACCTTTACCGTTGTAAAAATAAGACTTTTATTTCTTCTCTGAATTGGATCTGTTGTCATTCTACCTTATGCAACAAGTCAGAAATTTCAAAAAAAAAAAAAGAGTTATAAACAATTTATAAAATATAAAAAATAATGTTTTCCTTGGATACACGTTAGTAATAAATAAAGGATCGCTTTTGAAATAACGACATATTATTAAAAATGTATCCTCGTCGGAGACGTCTTCATTAATATATTGATTAAACAAACGTATCTGAATATGCGAGGTCCATCTGGAAAGTATTCAGCCATTAAGAATATCTAGATCGCGCCATGTAAACATATAGAACTACACAGCCAATCGCGAGACATCTTATCGCACATGCATGAACAGTCAGGCTTTCCTCATTCGACAGTGGACGTCATTAAGGAAGTTTGTGCTGGTGTCGTCTCCATGACTAAGCAAATATAGAGCAGCGAATCTGCATCAACTTTTGCTTTAAATTTCGACTTTCATCGGTGGGTAACATTCGAAGGATTAACAAATCCTACTGGAAAAATTTTAGGAGTGAGGAATAAATTAAAGTGTTGTAACATAACACTATCGGTTACAGTTCGTTGTCTAGTAAAACACACTTAGATTAATTACATATTTCGATGTAAACTATTAATATTAATATTAGTATCGTTAATAAATAAACATACAGATAAGAATTATACTGCATAGTCGGTATATAAGTGAGAGGTGTGTATGGGCGAGGCGACACATTGACGCCGACCCAAAGTAAAATTGTATTGTGACTACAACTTTCTATGTCGTAAAGATGTAAAACTCTTTGTTTGCTGAAAAACAGCAAAAAATAGGCAGTACCGTTAGATTTAGGGTGTTTTCGGCCTTCAAAATACAATGAGTGAAACGTCATAAACGAGGGTGGTGGAGAAAGCAGATTTCCGTTTTTAACGAGAAAAGATCTCGCGGCAAAAAGTTCGCGTTTATAAGAATTCACCAATTACAAAAAGCGTCACCTCTGCGCGCGAAATATTTCGAGTGGTTACTGGTCAATTTCAAACTTACCGGCAACAAGTTTGAATCTCAGCCAATGATGGTAATTTTAAGAGTAGCGGCAGTAAGGGAAGTTTCGGTGAAACTATAAAAGTAACTGATGCAGGAACGCTAAGAGAGTCAGTCAGTGAAATCAAAGCAGTCAGTCCGTGAAATCAATCAGTTGGTTAGTTAATTACTCAGTCGTACAGTAAATTAGCCAATCGTCAATCAACCGCCAAGTAGTATTATTTATTCTGTGCGCGGCATCAAGTGCGAAGAAGTTTTATTTATTATGTGCGCGACCGTATGAAAAGTCAGAGTTTCGCAGGACGTGGAGACGAATGATTATCGCGAGTGTGGTGGATACGATAAAAAGCAGAGTAATATAAATTGTGTTGTGATGTGTAAAGTGTGGAACGAGCGAGACGGAGGAATGGATAAGCGATTTCAAGTAACTGTATCACATTAAACGTTATAATCAAATAATTGCATGTAATATATTTGTCTACTCAGTTAACTCGTTTCATTCTAAAAGAACCGACGAATTGTTCAGATGCTGTAGAGTTATATATCTTACGACTTAGAATAGGAGTACGAAGTATAAATATTTAATATAAATTTTGAATGATAGTTTGATAGTTCTGAAAGGTTAGATATTAAGTCATGTTATTGATTAATGTTTATTTATGTTGAGAAAGAAGGAGATTTTCTAGTTTCATTAATATCTTGTTAATGATAAATAATATTTCACATTTGTTTATTAATCTTTTGTTGATGACAAATAATGTTTATGTATTCATTAATCTTTTATTGTTGATTAATAATATTTAATGTGTAGTTAAGATCATAAATCTGAAAGCATAGTCAATGGACTAATTAAGTGGTCATAAACAGTAAATGATATTAACTGTATTCATGAATTTCTTATAATGATTAGCTAAGGATAAGAAGTTAGTAGTAATTGAGAAGTAATTAACCTGTCAAATTGAAATGCGGATAATATCAGATGTTATATATATTTAAATGTATTAAAAGGGTAAATATAATATCTATTAATTAGCATCTGAACATAAGTGTTGTTATTAACAACCCCCTGAGATCCCTCAAAATTTAATATTATGATTTGTTCATAATTATTATCAGAATTATGGCAAATCTTTTTTGTGTGGTACTGACCCTTCCGAGATGCCCGAGAATCCGTATAAAGCGATACACATTCTGCAAGTGATACCGAGATCTGTTGACTGTCCATGATGTGTGGTCAGACATGGCTCTATACTGATTCCGTTCTTAGCTTAATCCTGATGTAAACAAACCCACGTGGCAAATCTGAAACGCTATTGGTCAGGAGGGGCGTTGACACTCTTCTCACAGTAATGTATTACGCGAATGTGTAGAATGTCTGTAGAGTCATGTGAGAGTTATCTTGCCACTTAAATCGAGGCACTTCGTTTTAAGACTTCATCCTTATCACTGTATTCTGAATTGTATTGAATTAATATGGAGCCAGTTGAAAGAATATGTTGCCCGCCACAACATAACATTAGCTGTTTGACATAAAACAATTTATTGAGAAATAACAATGGCGGCATTTAGAAAGAGTAAATGAAACAACCGCGGCATATAATCAAGGAAGATGATATGCTATGGCAACTGGCTCACATTACCGACGTCGTTGTGGACAATGAACAATCTTATCAATAATAACGCTGACTCAAGTGATGATAGAAGTTCTGACACAGAAATGGAAGGCATTGAATTTACTCCCTGACAACAACTGATAGTATTCAGTACACTGGTAATTATCACAGCTTCTATTTTTAAATTTTTAAGTTTTAAATAAACTTACTTTTTTGTTTGTTGCGATATTTAAACGGTTAATTAAAAAAAGCCATTAACTCGTGTTAGACCTATAAAATGTTTCACTGTTAGTCTGACACTGTCACACAAATTTTACTTTGGTCAGGACAATTTATCACAATTTACTTGTTTTTATACAGTATCAATATTATATGTACTCTGCCTGTACTTCTTCTGTCAGAGTGACACGCCTCTAATTCAAGTAGCAAATAGCGTTTCAGATGTGCCACGCCTGTTTGTTTACATCAGGATTAACCTAAGAACGGAAACAGTGTACAACAGTACTTCTCCAACAGTGTTGTACTCTACGACAGTTCTTATCCGGCTGAAGGTGCAGTGAAGTGGTAATTGAGATGAGCAGTTGTGACTGGCACTTTCACTTGACAATGCATTTGCACAGTATTTCGCCTCCTGTTATAGAATTTTTGGTGAAACATCACTTCACCCAGGTCACTCAGACTCCATACAGTGATTGGGCTCTTTTCAGAGCTACAATCTCCACCGACAGTACTAGCGGTGGGATTCATGAGAATGCAATGAGGATGATGGATGAGTACTCGCTGATGGCGAGTACAAAAGAGAACTTTACAGAATGTGCCGTTACGTGAAAGAGACACTGGAAGACGTGCAATTCCAAAATGGTATATTTCAAAAAGGACTAAGCCCTCATTGTACTAGATAAACTTTTTTCCAAAATCTTACATGGCTGGATACTTTCTGGACAGATGTCGTGTAGGCTACACTTATTCACACGTACATGTTTAATTCGCTTAGGTGTAAAATGTTGTCCATTACAATTCAGGTGTGTTACACTTTCTTATTTTTTCCAATACTCGTATCCTCTGTCCATTACACATCTCATCTCTTCACAATCGATACTTTTTCATCATTCTACTTTTCCTCGCATCCCTCGTTTTTTATATTTTTATAATAGAACAAAAAGTATACATAGTGCTCTGCTGTGAAAACTAATCCTACTGTAATGGTGTTTCGAGAAATTCACGTAATTAAACTACTATACGATTTCACAAGGGACCGCTTTAATTAAACAATAAGCACAGTTCAAAGTCAAACAGGACGGCGTATACAAATAAAATTAATTAACGACCAAAATAACGCGTTCGTCCGGACGATAACGTTGCAAACGCACGCTCGTCTACGCTGGAACACATACACGTATTCACAATCAAAACCGTGTTAATTTTCCTCACATTAATTTTCATAATCACCCATGTTATTGAAAAGGCTCTTGAAGGGAAGAACATTTGCTCAGCCGTCTTCCTGGATGTAGCGCAAGCTTTTGATAAGGTCTGGCATCATGGGCTTGAGTACAAGTTACATAGGGATCTCCCAGAGGAATTCTATCTGATACTAAAGTCTTACATCTCAGAAAGATACTTTAGGGTGAAGCATGAGGATGAATATTCAACTTTAAAGAAAATATCCGCGGGAGTTCCCCAAGGGAGCGTCTTGGGTCCAATTTTGTATTTGTTATACACGAGAGATTTACCAAACAGTGAGGAAACAACCGTTGCGACTTTTGCGGATGATACTGCTGTTCTGGCGGTAGGTAATGATGCCGAGACAGCGGCCAATAAACTGCAAACTTCAATCGCAGAGGTATGGGATTGGACTCGACACTGGAGGATCAAACTCAATGAAACGAAATCAGTACACACCAAGTTTACCAACAGAAACATAGAAATACAAAAGATCTACATTAATGAACAAGAAGTGCCATACTCTAACACTGCTAAGTATTTGGGTAAATTGGGTATGACTCTGGACGCAAAACGTAAATGGAAGGAGCATGTGAAAAAAAAGAAAGAGGAACTCAACACAAAATTCAGGAAATTGTACTGGCTGTTAGGTAGGAATTCACAACTAACAGTTGAAAACAAATTGCTGTTGTATAAACAAGTGCTGAGACCTGTGTGGACTTATGGTGTACAACTCTGGTGATGCACCAAGAAATCTAACATTCAAATGATCCAAACTTTTCAAAACAAAGTAGTTAGGAGTATCGTTGATGCCCCTTGGTATATTAGGAATGACAATCTGCACAAAGATCTCAAAGTAGAATATGTCAGTGAAATCGTAACAAAATATGCAGTTAACCATGACAGGAGAATTCAGACTCATATAAATCCAGAAATGCTTTGCGTGGTGGAAGAAGCTCCGCACACGTTAAGAAGGCTTAAAAGATTGAAGCCCCAAGATTTGGTGACATACTAGTGCATTTAAATCTGTAAAACTCTAAAAGAGAGAAAGGCAATAATCTCAACCCGGGGAACAGCCAGTGGGCTTCTACCCCATAAACCGTGACTGTAATATTAAAGAAAAGCAACTTGTTGGGCTCGCTCAGTTGTTGCAAAGGGAGGTGTTTTTAGTGGGTTAGAGTCCCACACTACCTGGAGCTACGGGGCTCCAGTGTGTCTATAGAGATTTTCACCTGCCCCGCCGGAAAAAAAAAAAAAAAAAAAAACATTAATTTTCATAAGAATGCGAGCAACAACATACAGTAATACCGCGACTTATGCGGAATATATTTCCGCAGCTGTGGTTACCATACGGTATCCCAAACCAAGACAGATGGGACGTATTTACAGTTGAAACGTAATATACTCTATCCAACGCGATTTCCTCGGCTGTGGAGACCACACTTGTAACCAGTTGCCTTTGTATACGTGGCGTCCATGTAACCGCTGTTGCCGGCGGCAACAGTACTGGAAATAAGGGAAAACAATATTAATTGTATCACAGAATAAATACTTTATTTATTGAATAATTTGAAATCTGAACAATATTAGTAGGGAAACTTGAAAGAAAACCATAGCATTGCTGTCGAACTGCTGGGCACTTGCACCGTGCTGTGTTGTGTTGCCGGCTCGGACATTGGCAATGTTTTATGCGTCTGGTCATCGACCTCGCAGTAGTTGTCACTGTACAAACTGCGGGGTGGGGGACTCATTCGTCCACCCAATGTGTTGCCGCTGTACAAACAGGTAAAAACGCTCAGTTGGCAGCTGTGTTCGTTTCGGAACTGACGTCCAGCAGATACTACGTGTCTATTTGTGTTTTGTTCGTTTAGTTATGTGTTTCTCTGTTTGTCTTTATTATTAGTAATTCGATTATTTGTGTCCTCATTTATTTTGGAGTCAGATCCCGTTGAACCGGGACCCTCTTCTTCTGCCAGCGAAAGATAGAAAATACTCTAAAAAGATATTTTAGCGCTAAAAAGAATATTTTGGCACCAAAAAGATCACATGCTACTAGAAAAAATTCGAATTAATTTGCAGGCTACGTTTTACGCCTACCAAAACCGGCAACAGCTGTTGTGTAGCCACGTCACACCAAACGCCTATTCTCTAGTACACATAATTTATCTATTATTTATGTTTAATGAAGAAATTTGTGTTAGTGGTTGAAATTATAAGCAGAATGACCACTGTTGCACACCACTATATAAAAATTATCCTGATTAGCGCTTTCAAGCTTCACAGCTCATCGTCAGATCGGAATTGACAGAAATTATGTGAAAACAAACCCTTCACCCCTCTCACCCCACCCTGCTCACACACAACAAGCTATAATATAAATGTCCCTTCCCCACCCCCTAAACCCTGTCCCACCATCTGTACAGTTACATATTTTTCTACCAAATTCCTTGTGTTTCAGTGTTTTGTTCGTTTAGTTACTACCTACCTATTCGTGTTTTGTTCGTTTAGTCATGCGTTTCTCTCTTGGTCTTTATTAATTTTAATTCGATTATTTGTGTGCTGATATATTCTGTGTAAGTATAACGGAGTCAGATACCGTTGAACCGGGGCCATCTTCTTCTGCCAGCTACAAAATAGAAAATATTTTTTTTAAATATTGTGACTCTAAAAAGAATATTTTCCCCTAAAAAGAACACTTGGTACTAGAGAAAGTACGAATTAATTTTTAGGCTAAATTTCAGGCCTATCACAACCGGCAAAAGCTGTTATGTACACACGCCACATCACTGGTATATGATGAAGTATGATGAACTTATAAACTTATTTGTTTCAATCACATTTTTAGTCAGCATACACATTGGCATAACTGCTGGGTCCGCATTGAGACGGGCCTGCTGATTGGGGGGGGGGGGGCAAAAACATTCCGGAGTTACTTTTGTCAGTTTCAGACTAACCGTTAAACCACAAAGCTTGAGCGTTGTTAATGTAAATCTACCAACATTAGCCCGTAGTGAGGATGAAACTCTAGATTTTGATTTTAGTGAGGATGAAACTCTAGATTTTGATTTTGTCACTGAAATATTAAGTTTCAGAAAAACTCCACGAGAACACATCAAGGGAAAGAAGTCCATAAACAATATGGCTGATGTTTTGTCTACTGAAAACTTCTCAATTGCTTGCAAGCTTCCAGATGTCTGCACTGCTTATTTGTTATTCCGAACATTGCAAGATACAGCGGCGTCGGCCGAGCCAACATTCTTCAAGATGAAATTGATTAACAATTATTTGCGTAACACGATGTCTCAAGAAAGGTTGAATGGACCTAGTGTACTAAGTGTGAAAAATATAATTGCTACATCTACTGATATTAACGAAATATTAAAAATTTTTGTTTCTCACGATCCACTAAGATCGCGAAAGCTTCAAATGAAATAAAGGTAGATGAAAAGTACTTGATTGTCATACTACTACCGATTTAATATAGTAATGACATTGAGATATTGTTATTATGTCTTGTAAAAGCTATAATTGTTCCAATTATGTTATTTTTACTCTGTAGGGCTACTAACTAAAGTTTTGTAATACAAAAATTATATTTTCGTAAAATAAAATGTGTTTATATTATAATACTTTCCCTTAATTCCAGTGCCAATATTAGTTCCGTAACAAAAATATTGCAAATTATAAGGCTACTAGTAGATGACAGAAAGTTATAAAGTTAAAACTGGTTTTTTAATTGTTCAAATCTGTGAGTTTAGTTAATAAAGTATACGAAATGCAGTTTAATATAAACATTCACTATCTTCATGGATTTAAATTTAATAAGATTCGTACTTTTTTCAACATGCATCTTAGTTCAATAAATTAGAAAAATTATAATAATAATTCCATGTCTGATTATTAGTATATTTTTACAGTGATTAAATACATAAAAACACTAAATAACAAACCCTATTAAGCCTATTAATTGAAACATAAATGCTATTTTATTAATTCATTATACATTAAACAAGAAAGAATAGTCACGCTGCTTTATGTTATGTAAGTTTAGTAGTTGCTATAAGGAAGAGTTAGCATTCAAGAGGGAATAATGGTGTGAAATAAGTAAGGGCAGTAGGGGGCTCAGGAAAAAAGAATTACACCACTTTGCATAGCCCTGTATGGAACAGAAAAGCAGATAAATTCGTACCTTTTAATCAGTAAACTGAATAGCTATTTTCTAAATAATTTTATAGCAAACTTTACTGAAAAATTCTTATATCATTACAGGTTTTCGGTATCAACAAAATTGTCCCTACACTGTACCTAACAATGAATATCCCGTTCCTTATTTAAATCTAGCTACCCATGTGATTTGAGATCTATCTCATCGGCTACAAAATTTTTCATTTTGCCTGTCGTCTGGCTAAATTCCTGAAACAGCTTATCCCATTTATGACCAAGCTCCTTTCTGCGTCTATTACAGTATGGAGATATTCGTTCCACGTCTACTCACGATACTCTGAGAATGAGTGTGAAATGAAGGACACGATACTGTTTTGGCCACACAACCAGCATTAACTTTACTGCCATCGAAATTCTTTAACCTTTCCATACAAATTCTTCGTATTGTTTAAATTAGCAGCCATCCTTACTTTTCTTATATAAAATTGCTAAACTGCTATAATTGTTATTATTTAGACAAAACAAAGCTTATTATGTCAGGTTGTTTAAGACCTGAAGATGTCAGTGATGACGAAAAGCTTTGTCTAAATAATAACAATTATAGCAGTTTAGCAATTTTATAAAAGAAAAGTTTCCATACAAATGTTAGTTTTGATGTAATTCTAGGTACAGACTCTTATAGTTTCCTCAATGCATTTTACAACTTAAAGTTCGTCTGCTTTGAGGTTTATAATTATGAGTAATTATACAAAAATTATTACTTAAAATTTTTGTTATCTGTACAGATTCATCATAAAACATGATCCGTTCACATTCTCCTATTGTCTTGTATACAGTACTTTCGTTAATATCATAAACATTTAACTCCCTTTTATGTATTGGTTTTTATAATACAGTCTGCTTCATACACTTCCCATCCTTATCAAAAAATTTTTGTAAGATGTAAGATACATCCTTATGCAGAATGTATATGTTTTCATATCTTATATGGTGCCATTTATTTGTTAAACTCTAACTTTGTTCTTTATTATATATTAATTTTTAAGTTATACAAAATTGCTTAATACTTCGTTATCTGCCACATTATTTAACTATATATTCGTTAATATTAATTTTGTAAATAACGCTGTGATGGGATCTGTACCGTGGTGGAAGTTAATACGACCTGTATTTCATATTTCCCATATTATTTGGTGTCCTACAAATTTCTTCCATTCGCATCACCGTCGCTATCGGTACGTGCTGCCACCTATCAGGTGATTGTAAAAGTTTCTTCTGACTAGTAAAAACAGCGATGGCTACATGGTGCTCTCTAGTAGGTAATTTCAAAATGACTATCAAGTAATTTTTATTTTGTGATGCTCATAAACTTTATTAATTTAACGTACAATTCGTTATACAATTCATTAATAATGTATCATTTTTACATTAGCAATCTTTCATTCATTGTTAAAAATACTAATTTTAATACGAAGGTCAACTCAAAAGTAAGTTTCCCTATTTTTTCTTTCAGAGGGAAAGGGCGTAAGCAGGCTGACGAAAGTTGGAGAACTTTTATTTGTGTGTAGTGGCAGAACTGCCAAAACCTCATCCGATCCGTAGCAACGTAACAAACAACACGAAATTTAAAATCATAGATGTCCCATTTACCAGCGTGTCCGATGGCAAACTGCGTAATGTGATTCGGTTTTTGCTTCAAAAAAAAAAAACATCGTCACTTAGTTTCTGTGTACGGACCTGAGTGCATGAGCATTCAAATGGTCCGCTGGTGGCATAGGCTACATCGTTCTTGAAAGGAAAATATTTGTTAAGCAATAAAGTTCTTCTGCTCCACGACAACGACAACGTTTCGAAACGGATACGGAATTGAAACAGGCGGTAGACGCCCGGCTCCGAAATCTGGGCACGCAGTGGTTCAAAGAAGGAATTGAGAAACTGTTTTTATACTACAGAAAGTGTGTTGACAAGGCTAGAGATTATACTGAAAAATAAGAACAAGTTTTTAAATAAAACTATAGTTTTTTAATTTTTACATGTGTTTTTTATTTTTTATAAATCAGGGAAACTTACTTTTGAGATGACCCTTGTAATTATTAATATCAATTAAATAATTTTTTACAATAATTTTATTAATTGTTTTACTAATTTTTGAAATTAATTTTTTTTAATAATTTAAAATTTTTTAATAACAAATTTCAAATAAAGTGGCCGCTTTTTTGGAATTTCAGAACACAATAATAACTACAGGTTTTTTTTTTTTTTTTTTTTTTTTATTAAACAACATTAGTGTAAACAAGTGTACCAAATTTCATTAAGGTATCTCAATCCTTTCTTGAAATAAAGTTTTCAAGTTTTCTTTAAAAACACAACATGGCGACCAGACGAAAAACAAAACGCTCCCGAACCTATGTTTATGGAAACTTTTTTCTTATATTGATGCATATAAGAATATTGTTACGATGGTCTACTCGATCGTCGTAGGTACAGTGGAAAACAACAAAATACAAGACACCAATTAAGTCACTAATCACACCTTTAAGTTTTACAGTTACACAGTTCGTAATTAATAACACAGTCTCTTACAACAAATCAAATGAAAATTGTTCACACGCAATAAAATGTCCACTAAAATTAAACACAATTGTATTACAATTATACCGTCCGATTATAAAACACCACTCTTAACTAATAACCACTTGAACGCGCACAGTAATGTCGCTACTATAACTCTCGAACAGCACGGTCAATAATTCGCACTAATACTGACTTGAGCGTCCCTGAGTAATTGTATTTATAGTCGCCGAAAATCTAGACGATTACTAATTGCGTCTTAGCGTCCGTATGAACTACGTAATTAACTGCGGCCTTGACACAGTCCGCACGGCTGGCGGCATCGAGAAGACTCTCGCAAATGCGTCTACAAGCACGTACGCCACAGGCTTACATTCTGGATCTCTCTGCAACGTTCGATAAACACGTAGATTGTTCTGTGACGTCGTAACAATATGTAAGCCTATAGTGAGGACACCATTTACGTTACAGCCTGTGTGTGTGTGTGTGTGTGTGTGTGTGTGTGTGTGTGTGTGTGTGTGTGTGTGTGTGTGTGTGTGTGCGTGTGCGTGTGCGTGCGTGCGTGCGTGTGTGTTTGTGTGATATTTGGTTTTACAGGAATATATTTTTGTATTATTTAAGTTTTTACAGTTTTCAACAATATGTATAAACTGTCATCGTCAGAATCTATAAACAAATTAGATTAGTTCTTTTAATTTAAAGAATTTTTTATGTTTAAGTTCCTTGCACGGTGTTAATTCTTGTGGCATACACTGCAGTCTTCATCATCGGTGTAAACAACTCGTGGTCTCAAAGCGGTGGACACGGTAGGTTACGACTGTGCGTCACGAAACCTGGCATTTAAAAATTAAACTGCTCAGAATATAACAAATTCTACACTTAGGCAGAGAGGACGCAGCTTCAAACAAAGGTACATTGAACACATAAAAGCATTACACTCGACCACCGAATCCGCCTTTGTAAACGTCTCCCGCTTAGCTACCATGTAAATCCAGCTGTAATCGGGAGCAATATCTGTAAACTGTTCTAATGTAGATGTGTCCATTGTCTGGTGTCGTCGAATCATGTTTTCCTTTTTCTCTTTCTGTTTTTGCCACCCGTTTACCCTTCCGTGGTCAGCTGAGGAAGAAATTAATATCAACTTCAGGTACGTTTTTCCAAAATTAACTTTGGACGAAAAGTGTTGGCCACGTTAATCCCAAATCCAATAATTCTTCCACGCAAATACAATAATCCATTTACCAATATCCAAGTAATCAGTGAAATCACTAACCACCAGTCATAATGAAAAATCACTTGATAGCACATGACACGTCAATCTACCGTCAGCACAACTCACTACCAAGAGTCAAACAATCAACTTCGCTCCTGAGTTTTCATTTGCTATATCAATATTTGCCTTTCTATACACCCGTTCGTCTCCTAATGGCCGATCTCCTAATAGTATTTTTACAAATGCAAGAAAAATTTACATTTCTTTTATTTGTGAAATGTTTAATGTCAAAACTCCGAATTTTAAAATTATAATTGAACGGAAGCAAATTATTATTTATTTATTCCTGCTGTAACTTACAATGTTTACAGATTTTCTGCAACCAAAGATTACAGAAATGATTGAATTCTCATCTTTCACTGCTGCTTATCTTTCCAAAGATCTTCATCAATCTCTCGTTCCTTCAATATAGTCTGAATTTCTTCTATCCAGGTGATAGGTGGTTTTGCTCTTTTTCTTCTTCCTGGTGGGGTCCATTCCATAACTCTCCTTGGCAATCTTTCCTGTGCCATTCTTTTCGTGTATCCATACCATCGTAATTTTTTGTTTGGATAAAACCAACAATTGAATTTTCCAAATTCATTCTGTCCTTAATTACTTCAATTCTATTTTTTCACGTCTGGATACCCTTGCCGAACTTCTCCAAAAGTCGATCTCTGCTTTCATTAATTTTGTTCTTGTGTGTTTATCATTTCTTGTGTGTACTTCTAATCCGTAAGTCATGATACTTCTAAGAATGATTTTAAATATTTGGGTTTTAGTTTCTGCTGTAATTTGGTTATGCCACAGAATTCCATTTAACGTATATATAGCCATTTTCCCCAAATTAATTCTGGACTGTATTTATTTGTCTTGCTTCCCACTGGCCGTAATTTTCACCCTTAACGAAAGCAAATGATTGTGGAAAATTATTTGTTACAAAAAAAAAAAAGAAAACTAAGTCGCTGATATAAGACGTTTTCACAGTTCACCATACCAAAAATTTGAATAAAAGGTATCTGACAAAGACAGTTTGGATGCATGCATATAGAGTAAGCAGTAGGAAGTGGAGGCTTGGTACGGCCAAGAGGGATTCTTGTGGAAGACGAGATGTGGTATTCGTGTCGTAAGTCTCAGGAACCCTAAATATGTCTCCAGTTTGTTTTCTTTTTTGTAAAAATACAAAACCTAATGACAGAGGGAGACCAATGTCTCATTTGACGATTCTACGAATCCCTTTCCTTTGTAACCTTCTACATGTGTCACTCTTCGTCGGCGAAATAATAATAGAGTCCTAACGGCTCAAAGATCCTGCATCACGCCAGCAACGCACAGCTCATAAAAACAGACTTAGGTAAATTATTCGAAAAGATTATAGTTCAATATATTAATCAGAAACAGCAAAATTTGAAAGTGCCACATATTTATGCAGTCATTATCTGAAATATGCCACGTCTCCAATAAAACCACACGAAACAAGTTATAAGAAAGAACAAATTTGCGTATCACACACACACACACACACGTGCACTCACGTTTTTAAGATACCTGACATGTAGAGGGCAGAATGAAAATACAGACACTTAGCTGACGTCTTGTGTAGTTTGTTTAAAATTTTATACAGCTTCTGACCTTCACTTAACGTCACAAACGCGTACGTGTGGACTCTTTGCAAAGAACACTTGTTCAAACTGCGGGTCTGGAGCCCGTAAGCGTATACACACAATAGGCTCGACAAACGTTTCTCATTCAGTGGCCGTCAGTTACACTTCTTAGTTGCTGCGTGTGTCAGGAAAAAGGATTAAATTTTTTGACTAAAAGCTAAGTTTTAGAGTTTCCCCATTTGGGATATTCTGTCAAATGGGTGGCCGTAGTACTCAGTGTCTTTTCGAGAGCGTTGGTCAGCTAGTAAAGTGAATGATAATTAATGAAAAATAGTGAAAGGTACATCGATAAACAACAATTTCATCGTATCACAAAATAGAAAGAATATTTTTAGTAAATTAAATGGTGTGACGACAGAAGCAGTCTAAAAGTTATAAGTAAATTAATATTGATTAGGATTCTGTAAGTTTCCAGTTTTCAAATCGATTGGTAGTACTTAAAGGAATGTTTCTGAAATGAAGCAAAGTCTAAAAAAAACTACTGGTAGGCTACATCTGACAAATATTTGTGGGTGAAGCTTTCAATATGAGAAGCATCCAAATTGTAATTGTGTGTGTGTGTGTGTGTTGTGCGCGCCGGCGCACTTAGTAACAACAAAATACGAGGGTCATTCAATAAGTAAACAAACAAACAGCTGTGGAGCAAAAACGTTTTATTCAATCTATTCAATCAATATAATTTTTTTTACTTTTCAACGAAATCTCCAGCAACGTCTATGCACTTGTCCCATTTCTTTACAAGCTTTTTTATTCCCTCACCAAAGAATTCTTTACCTTGATGTCGAAGCCAGTTTTGGACTTTTTCCTACACTTCTTCATTGTTGTTGAACTTGACACCACGCAAAGTCTCCTTGAGTGGGCCAAACAAGAAAACGTCATATGGGGCAAGGTCAGGGCTATAAGAGGGATGAGGCAGGATCTCCCAAACTACTTTTTTTATTGTTTCGAGCGTCAGTTTTGCCGTGTGTGGGCGGGCATTATCGTGAAGAAGAATCACACTTTTACTCTGCCATCCCGGACATATCTTCTTCAATGCAGGCTTAACTTTGTTCACAATCATGTCAGAATAGTACTGACTATTGATGGTACGCTGGTCTTGTAGGTAATCACAGAAAATTGGGACTTGGGAGCTCCAAAAGATGGTTAACATCACCTTACCAGCCGATGGCTGGGTTTTGAATTTATTTTTGGCGGGTGAACTGGGATGCTTCCACTCCATGCTTTGTCGCTTTGACTCAGGTTCAAAATAGTGAATCCAAGTTAGTGGTTATAGTGGTTCCAAATCCAAAAATTTTATAACAGTTCGCTGTTCTTCGAAAGTACTGTCCTCAAGAGAAAACGCCATCGTAAATAAAACTGTATTGGTTATGTTTATGCAATATATTATTCAACAGCTGATCAAACCTCACAACGACGTTGCCAGGTAACACTCCTGAAAGTTTCAATCAGCTGCTACAATTAATTTCTTTTCTACAACTGTTTGTCTGTTTACTTACTGAATGACCCTCGTAGTAACAGAAATGAAATAATAATAATAATAACTAATCATGATGTGTTCAATATTAAGAGTAACAGTTGTAATAAATAATGCATATAATTAACTAAATTACATAATTATAATGTAATATGATATAATAATGACAGTTAATCATATTTAATTATAATTATTAATGTCAATTAAATCCTTAAATTTTTAGTGACCGTCAATCAATGAATGTTTTAGTGGATGGTTAGTGAGGATCGGTCAATAATACAACTTTTAGTTATTTTGCGTCGACGTTTCGACAATATTTATTGTCATCTTCAGGACCTGTGTATGAAATACAATAGAAATATCAAACATAACGAAACAATTAAATATTTGGGTGAACGTGTTGGTGATGTGAGTGTGTGCGTGCGTATGTATGTATCATTTTTTATGTGAAGACTTATGATAGTTTGTTTACATCTTCAAATTATCTTTAAGAAAGCGAGCAAATTATAGTATGAGAGAACTTAATTTATACAGTATTACAATTTAAATTACTAAATGTAATGTTATTTTAATTAATTAAAATTAATACCAATCTAATATCCAATTGTTGATTACTGTTTGTTTAATTAATTAAAATAACATTACATTTATTCATTTAAATTGTAATACTGTATAAATTAAGTTCTCTCATACTATAATTTGCTCGCTTTCTTAAAGATAATTTGAAGATGTAAACAAACTATCATAAGTCTTCACATAAAAAATGATACATATATACATACGCACGCACACACTCACATCATCAACACGTTCACCCAAATATTTAATTGTTTCGTTATGTTTGATATTTCTATTGTATTTCATACACAGTCCTGAAGATGACAATAAATATTGTCGAAACGTCGACGCAAAATAACTAAAAGTTGTATTATTGACCGATCCTCACTAACCATCCACTAAAACATTCATTAATGTCAATAACAATATAAAAATATCTAGGACTGAGGCACAGAGAATTTGATCAGGCTCACTAAAAGAACTGCAAATGATGTTTTCAAATGATTAGTTGAATGTCGTCAATATGAACGTTCTATTTTTTAACTAACTGTTAGATGCAATAAAGGACTTATTGTTGGTCTTATGCAGTCAGGTTGATCAGGTAACAGTTTTTAAAACTCATCGTTGGCTTCTGTGCAAATGTAACTGCTTAATACCATACTACACTTCCTGCAATCATTATGAGTTTCCTAGAACCACTGTTCTCCGAGCTAATGTCAGTTCATTCGATCTCCGATCAAGTCATTCTGAGCAAGTGTCACAACTTCATAATATCAGTCCCAGATTTTCATAACAGTACACTTCCTGGAAGCTCCGCTGTTGAAACCTAATACAACACAACACCTCATTGATGCAGAATACACATGCACAAAGGCTAACATCAACATGGAAATTTCTCGGTACACCCGAGCGCAATGCTATCACACTCTTGGACAACTAGAATTGTACAAACACACGAAAATCCATGGAATCCATGGAAAAACATCCTAAACGAACAGATACAATATAAATCACACATATTGTTTGAACACACACACACACACATACAAAACAACGCCACCAAAAACAGTACGGAGAGCGCTCCTAGCGTCATCCCCTAATGAAGCTGGCAATGAGCGAAAACTGGTTCAAGTAGTAAGGAATTTTTTTTATGTTTATCTAAAATACTTGGGTTCAAGTAATACTGATAATAGAATACTGGTTCAAGTAATAAGGACATTTTTTTTGTTATCTGTAAAATACTTGGGTTTCTTTGGCTCAAGATTTTGAAGATATAGAGTAAATGACTAGAAAATTGATACAGGAATATCAGAAATCGAGACTAAATGTAAATATGAATAAAACAAAATACTGGCAATAGGTGACTTTCATCAAGACTTGATATTGGAGGAAGACATTGGGAAGATATCATATACAGAGGAATACAAGTATTTAGGAGTGAAAATTACGGCCAGTGAGAAGCAACACAAAGAAATACAATCCAGAATTAATTTGAGCAAGATAAAATGTAGATAAGCAATGTAGAAATCCTGTGGGATAAGCAAATTACAGCAGAATCTAAAACCAAAATATTTAAAATAATTATTGTTAGAAGTATCATCACTTACGGCTCAGAAGTTTGGACTACTAATAAACACACAAAAACAAAATTAATGATAGCAGAGACGTTCGGCAAGAGTATCCAGGGATGAGAAAATTAGAAATGAAGTCATTAAGGGCAGAATGAATGTGGAAAATTCAATTGTTGATTTTATCCAAACAATAAAATTACAGTGGTATGGACACACGAAAAGAATGGCACAGGAAAGGTTGCGAAGGAGAGTTATGGAATGGACCCCACCAGGAAGAAGGAAAAGAGGAAGACCACCTATCTCACCTGGATACAAGAAATTCAGACTGTATTGAGGGAACGTGAGATTGAAGAACATCTTTGGATGGACAAGCAGTAGTGGAAGATGAGAATTCAACCATTTCTGTAACCTTTGATTCCGAAAAATGTGTAAACATTGTACAACCGGAATAATAATAATAATAAAATACTTGGGTTCGATATCGTAACAGATATTTCGGTTCTTGAATCGATCGGAGTAACAGAAGCTGACATAAGGGACAGAAAGTATGCTGCACTGCACGACGGTTTTAAGTAGCTCTGTGTATAACTACGGTAACAATGAAAACTAAATGTGTTTATCAAAAACGGATTTTTACAATTTATTATTGTGTAGTTTTTTCTCAGATCCTGTAAAAGGCGAAAACTCTTACCACTTTTTAAGCTCTAATGGTAATTAAAGTGTATACTGAAAAAGTATTTTAATAAATATAATTTAATAAAAGGTAATGTATTGGCTCAAATAAAATAACTTTCTTTTAAAATACCTTCTCAGAATAAACTGACCAACAATCATGTTTGTGCCTTTGCCGATTTTTGCGAAAAAGGTACATGAATTTGGTTAATGTAACGTAGGAAATATTATTTTTATTACGGCTGTACAATGTTTACACATTTTACGGAACCAAAAATTCCAGAAGTGATTGAATTCTCAACTTCCACTGCTGCTTGTCCATCCAAAGATCTACAATTTCTCGTTCCCTCAATATAGTCTGAATTTCTTCTACCCAGGCGGTAGGTGGTCTTCCTCTTTTCTTCTTCCTTGTGGACTCCATTTCATAACTTACCTTGGCAATCTTTCCTGTGCCATTCTTTTCGCACACACACACACACACACACACAGATGAAAGATAAGCGGGTATAAATCTTCTTAACTAAACCAACACGCTTACGTTTAAATTCTGGTTATTTGACATTCAGGAAACCATATTAAGCGGGTTTAAACTTCGGTCTTAAAAAGTGTGTAAATAGATTCGTAAAATGTTTGTGAAGTTTAAAAGCGAAGGCGATTAGTTAGTAAACATGATGTTCGACTCGCTGGCTACTAACTACCGTACTGTCTGTCGCAATCCAGTTAAATGTTCATTTGGTAACGCGAATGAAACGAGAGAATTTTGGGAAGTTATAATATGTGCGACAGGGATAAATTGTCGTCATCCCCAGCCGTGAGTGAGCTGGGGAAATGAAACAAGAAATTCCTCGACGAAATGTCATTAGTATGCGGTGGCTGTAGTGTGCAAGGTACGAACGCCCCCTAGCGGCTAAATGACATTCAGTTTTGCCGGCAAATACATTAACGTATTTAGGCGGACACAGAACACACGCAGTGACGGAGGAGCTCACGAATGTGACTTACGATTCCCGAGATGTGCTTCCATCAATACGTCAATATAACTTTGAATGCGTGAAATGTGTTTGTAAATTATCGCCAATATATTTCTGTGCGTCTCTGAGCGTTTACATACGTTATCTGATACGTTTGCAGGTCTTCTTCGTCCACGAATCTAAAAGTCAGACTCAGTTAACTCAAACTCAGACATTTTCGCGGAAAACAGGAGAAGCAGGTTGGATTTCTGTATACGTGCAAACAGAGTTGAAAATGTTGTTTTTCAAACTGACGAACCTTCCCGTGAAAGTCCGTTACACGTTTCACTAGTCCACCTGTCGTATGTTATGAAATGTACGTAATATTACTTAGGACGGCAAAACTTTACTTCTTTTATTCAGAGAATCATTTGTAACAATTTCTGTACAAATACAATAAGGGAAAAACATGACCTCTCTTTTTCTTTTTTTTTTTATCCTAGGTTATATAAACCTGTTTCGGTACCCAATCTCGTCCTCGGAAGACCAACGTCTCTTCTACCAATGACTTTATATAACCACGTGATATCATACCAATTTCGTACCACTAAGGGCATGTACATGACCTCAGAAAACTAATGTTTCACTGTAGCAGTGAAATACTGACACATGCAATTCACCTGTTTACTTCTTACGCACTGAAATACTTTTGCTGTCGTTTAGACTAAAATATATTGGGAGGAGTCATGTACAAAAAGTACAACTGAACATCGTCGAATTACTGTATAATGTCAGTGAGGAAATTTGAATTATCAATTTTTCTGATCACTGGTCATTTTACGTTAGCTACAAATCGTACAGACGAGATGAAGGCTAACCCTTGGTGAAGTTCGTCAATAGTTAAAATATTAAAAACAACTTTTTATACAACTTTACACATCACAATAAATATAAATATAAACACAAAAACACATAAAAACCCCCAAACGTGAGAACACACGCGATATCGCTGGTGCGCACCACGAATTACTGTAGTCGACTGGTGTGCTCATGTTGTTATAGGTCGCGCACTATGGACCTTGTTTTGTATTCTTATCACTGTGTCGTACTGTGGATTTGATTGGAAATTCAATTGTTCATTAAGAAGGACCTCTTTTGTGTGTTTATCTTTATAAGCCTTATATATTTCGAATTCTTCGACAGCATTCATATAACTTCCTTTTCTGCACACATGGAGGGGTTGAAAGTTCGTCATGAAATCGGTATAATTAAGGTTTTGGTCCGTCAGATGGCGCGCGTAATTTGACACAGTTTTACTAAATTCTTTTTTAGGTAAATGTTCTTTAAAGCGTTTTTTAAAGGATCTACCAGTTTGACCAACTATCACAGTCATTGCACATTATCTTATAAACGCCCGTCTTGTCCTCAACTGATTTTGAATTTTTAGGTAGGAGTATCTTATTAACGTTGTTATTAGTTCGGTAAGCCATTTTTATATTTATCTCACCGAATACGTTGTTTAAATTTTGGGTAGGGTGTTATATTATTCTGACGCTACATACCTAACTATATTTCTATTATTTTCTTGTAATTCTATGTTGTTTTTCTTTTTCCGGTGTTTCTTGACAAAACTTTCCACAATTGAACCTTTATATCCATTGGCCATAGCTATGTATTTGATCGTGTTTAGTTCTTCATGAAACTCTTTGTCTTCCAATGGTATGGAAAGTAATCTATGTATTAAACTATGATATGCTTCCATTTTTTGAGAAAATGGGTGATGTGATTCAGCATTTATCGTAAGATCCGTGGTTGTCGGCTTCCGGTATATTTGATATTGAAATTTTTCATCCAGTCTTGTAATTGTCAGGTCGAGGAAGTTAAGTTTATTATTTCCTCCGTCTCAAGTGTGAACTGTATATTTTTATTGATACCGTTCATGTTCATGTACGCGTAGAGTTTCGTAAAGGATAAAGGCCACCAGACGGAAAAGAAAAAGGTAAAACTGTTTTACTATTTATATACATATAAGTGGCCTGGATACCAAAAAGCATGGATCTAAAAGAGATGAAGGTTGTTTTTAATGAACTCAGAACGACCAATACTCACAATTAACTTTTCAACATCGTTCTATATGATGGAATTATTACTCATAAACGGGCGTGTAGAAATCCAGCAAGTTCGTTTATAACAATATGAAAGAATACTTAGGCTAAGAATTCACAATTCGCGTAGGGAAAGGATAATGGAACGATCAGTGATGGAGTAACACTAAGAGGCAGATCACATGATACCACGATTAAACACAAAACTCAAGTCTGTATCGCAGTCGTGAAATTGGGCTGCTCTTGAGACAAGATTAACGTGCGATGGGTAAAAACGATTGCCCGCAGACATAAACAAGATGAGTACACAAGTAGAGGCATATTTTCAGCAAACATGTCCGAAAAAATATAAGGCGATAATATACCCAATCCACTAGGGCAATAATCAGTGCTTAAAAGTTTGTATTTTAATATACAAAATTGATAAAAGAATGTGTACATGACAAAACTTAATAGATAGAATATAGGATGAAAAACTGAACAAATACGAATTGTGAGAGGAGTAAGACAAGGTCGTTGCGTGTCAGGATTTTTGAACACATATATATTGAAACGTTCATAAATGAAACTTTAGAAGGAATGAGTGGAGTGATAATTGGATAAATGGATCTTAAACCAAGATCACTTTCACAAGGTTTGTTTAGTAAAACGTAAATCACTCATATTAATTAGAATATACGGTAAACAAGCCAGTACATTTGAGATGGATTGAATATTCAGAAGTTAAACGATTAACAGAGAGCTTCACGTTCGTGAAAATAAAATGTCGTTTGAAGATGAAACATCTTTTACTTTCTAACCGATTCACTATATGGTAGTTTTGTTTTCAATTTTCCAAATAACGAATTTGTATTCAAGTTATAAAACGTGTTAATGTAAGATACTATATAATAATAAAAACCAAAGCTATAAAATTTATTGTCAACTAAAATGCTGAACTAGATTTTCAGCTTCAAAGTGTTGACACCATACCTCTCGCTTGGTGAAAGTCAACTAACAGAGACAAGCCACCGTTGTCCTTGAACTGAGGACGACACTATCTCTTATACAGGATGATTGATAGACGACATAAATTCCTGTACCGAGCGAGTGTGGATAAACAGTGCGTCGTCTAGCTACCGTCTCAAACGCACAGGTCACGCGCCAAGGACGGTGAAGGCTATTGTCTAGATGAAAAGCCTTTTTCTTAATGTCGTTTATTTTTTTAGAGCAGCGAAAACACTTTCTTCCGTCTCACTCTGTCTTTCTTTGTCTCCGTATTTTACAAATGACAACACACACACACACACACCGCCTATATATTCTATAAAGGTTAAAAATTAAAGTAGTTGTTCTGCTGTATGCAACTGTTATGTGCTATGGTTTTCTGTGTTACAGCTTGGACCTTCCTTTGTATCTCAGTCCCCTGCGCATATATGACGGTAGCAATAATGCATGATTGGGTTTGTACAGAAAATCGTAAAATGTTTTTAGCCGAGCGATTAAGACTTTATTGGAAACAAAATTTTTACACAAATGTTTGTTATTGTTCTTTCATAAAATTTAAATAAATAAAACTCCTTTAAAATTTTAAATAGAATATTTTTATAATATAGTTCTTTAAGTCTGTGGTAATTATCAAAGTTTCGATTTATTTACCATAATTTAAATTTCGATTTCATTTGGTTAAAAACCAAATGCCTTGTTGATGAACCTTCTTTACAAGTCATATACCTATAAAAACAAGCAAACAACAAAATTAACAAAGTGAACTCGTACGTTTTTTACGAACTTTACGTTTTTAATCTTCTTCTTCTTCTTCTTCTTCTTCTTCTTCTTCTTTCACTAAACATCGTTTCCCACTCTATGTGGGATCGATGTTTTTGACAGTTTGTCTCCATTTGTCCGATCATCCAATTGCCTTCCGTCGCGTCGTCCCTCACACAATCATCCACACGAATGGGAAACCTCAGGTCAAAAAAAAAGGAGTAGAACAGATAACGGGATCGAGGAAAGTGTACGAGGGAATTACAAAATACATTGGTGACGGTGATTTAAGTGTAATTGAAGAACACGTTTTAAAAAAATTGTTGGTTTTTAAGTCAAGTTTGACATGCAGATTGTTTATAGGGATTTTGAAATCTACCTTTATAGAGTGCTCTATAAACGCAGATCATTTATAGAGTACGAATTACGATGAAAAACTGGAAAAACTAGAAACGTGTATGCATAAAATGAGTATGAAACCCGCTAAAATGTAGTGAACTATACCTGCTTACATATTATACGCGTCTAATATGATTTGAGATGTCTCCCACAAAATTTAAGCTCCACGAGTTCATCTCTGTAATATATGCGAAAACTGTGTGATAATGTCGGCCTAGTCTGCGAATATAAAAAATAGTTGATATTTTTGGCTACATAAACTTGACCGATATCGGTAACGCATTCGTAGGACTTCTTGTATTGATTACATCAGCTCACAGTATACACACTTCAATAAATGTTACGTAACGACTTTTACATAACATCAATTTCGCCGTCTTCAGTAGTTCTAATACAATTTAATTGTGGCCAACAGAACGAAGTTTGTTTATAAAATTTACTCCTTCATTTCTTCTCTCAGCAGCTAATATTTGTGTTCAACGTTTCTTTTTTTTTGTATGAAGTACTAAATTTTATACACACAATGTGTAATTTTTCTTGTACACTGCACATAATTAATCTGATTTTCAACGTCCGATCTCGTGTACTCTCAACACTAACTCGAAAGTTTCTTCTTCTCTTTTCTTTTGAGCCTTCACGTCGTGTCCACCTTGCCCAACAGGCAGACGACTTCAAACGTTTTCACGGTTATGCGGTCATTGTTCACGTTTTTACGAATTTTTGTTCATTGAATGTTCCGAGTAAATTAAATTGATTCCCCATTATAGAGTACCAGCGTTTTTTTAACTCCTAAAGGCAATGCCTTGTCGCTGTAGCCACGTCACTCTATCCCTTGCGATATTCTTCATTTCTCCATAGGACCCACTATTCACGACACTCATTGTGCTGCGGAAGTATGCAGTTCTTGGTCTTCCTTTGGGCTTCTTCCCCACTACTTTGCCCTCAAAGATGTTAGTTAAAAAAGCACTATGTCTGATCACATGCCCTATCAACTTAATCTTCCTCACCTCTGTACTCCTAAGCAGTGTTCTATTCTCATTTATTTCCTCTAAGATCTGTTCATTCGTCTTCCTATCTGTCCAACTAGTTTTTGTCATTCTCCGCCAAATCCACATCTCCATTGCCTGAAGTCTGTCACTCTCCAACTTCCCTAAGGTCCACGATTCACACCCGTAAGTTAAAACACTCCATACAAATACCTTAACAAACTTTTTCCTTGTTTCAATACTAATATGGTTGTTTGTTAACAAGTTCCTTTTGCTCTGGAATGCTTGTTTTGCCAGAGCTACTCTACTCTTAATCTCTGCCAGACACTTATTCCCACTTGTAACTATGCTACCCAGGTAACAAAATTCAGTAACGTGCTCCAATATTGTGTTGTTCAACACAATGGTTGATTTAATGTCTTCTCTTTTTTTACTTACAACCATTATTTTAGGTTTCTTAACATTTATCCTCAATCTCCAAGCGTGAAGAATTTTGTTAAACGTACCTAACATTCGGGTCATATCCTTTTCTGAGTCAGCCATCAGTACAATATCATCTGCGAAGCGAATACTGTGTATCCGTTCCCCATTTATTTTAATTCCCCTAGAACTCCTTTTCATCTGAGTTACAACATCTTCTAAAAAACAATTTAAACAAGTACGGTGACAGTGGGCAACCTTGTCTTACCCCTCTTCTTATTATTGCTTCCTTTTTACATCCAT
The DNA here is from genome assembly GCA_034769895.1 of Magicicada septendecula. Taxonomy (NCBI): domain Eukaryota; kingdom Metazoa; phylum Arthropoda; class Insecta; order Hemiptera; family Cicadidae; genus Magicicada; species Magicicada septendecula. The sequence continues at coordinate 12,809,440 of CM068375.1, forward strand.
TTATGTCTATTTCAGTACTTTGCAACCTATAAATATTGAAGATTACCCTTCTAACTTTCCAGTCAAGTCCTGACTTCCTCATAGTTTGAAACAACAGCTTCCAATCAACATTGTCGAACGCCTTCTCGAGATCCACAAATACTAAATAGGGTTTCCTATTCACTTCAATTCTCCTCTCCAAGATCTGCCGCAGAGCCAAGATTGCTTCTCTGGTTCCTCTACCTGCTCTAAATCCAAACTGATCCTCCTCCAAAGTGTGATCAATCTTTCCTTCTAGTCTGTTCTTCACTATGTTCAGCAAAATCTTAGCAGCAGTGCCAGCCTATGGATGGGTAAATCATGTGGACGGGAAGCCTCCTTACGGGCCATGACTTATGATCATTTTTATCCTGGATTGTCTTCCTCTAGTCTTTGATGTCCCAACGCCGAACTACGAGGCAGCAGCAAAATATAATCCTATAACAACAGGACCCAGTATTACAGCCGACTGAATACAAATAGATTCCCGCCTGTAGTATTCCAAAGACAAACAGGTCCAAGATCATTTCCCTTACGCCCTAACTTGGCACTAGTGGCTACTGCTGCCCTCCACCAGGAATGTTTATCAACCGTCCGGTCTAGAACCGTACTGTTCTGAATCACCTCCTCTAGGATGTGGCACTTTACCACACAGTACGGGCTTGGCTGGAGAGAGGCTAACGACTCCTTCGGGAGCTAAAATCACTTCATCCAACCCTGGGAAAGTCATTTTTTGGTAGTCGTTGTTTGTCCGAAGCCCGATGAATGAAGACGCGTAACCGATGTATTCAATAGGGCATTTAGAAAATGACGACTATTCTTCTTCTTCTCCTCAAACCAGAGGCTTATGGGCTTGCAATTTCTTCCCTTTCTAAGACAGCCGCTTAATCACCAAATACCTTCTTCCTCTTTTTATCTCACCCATATACTCCTGTCTGGACCCTTTCCCTTCCACTACGCCCTCAATCATTCCAACGTTCCACGTTCACCAATCAGTTTGAATGGTGTAGCAAGCGATCAATCATACTTCTTCTAGGGTTCAGTCAGAATCCTACTTTCATCCAGTCTCTTCAAAATCTCATCATTATTCACTCTTCCTATGGACGGTATTCTTAAGGAACTCCTCTAGTACCATATCTCAAAAACTTCCAGATAGCTCGTCACCGATTTCCTCAGAGTCCAGGTTTCTGAGCCATGTGTACATCATACGCTCCAAGTAAACCTTTTTATGAACCTGTTCCTGGTTTCGACGGACTTGCTTCTGGTCCCCAGAAGAGATGTTAAAAATGCCGTATAATATTATTGTTGATTGTTTTTGCACAATCGCATACGGTTTTTAAAATCAGCTTACACGATGGTGATATTTGCAGAACGATAGTGAAAAATTTCTTCTCAACGAGCAACACAATTTTTATTATTTAATTTCAAGTTGTCCTTTTTCTTTCTGACATAAGGGAAAGAAATCAAAAATATATATATACAAGTAAGTTAACGGATTGGTAGATAAATTATTTACATAAATATATTATATGTTTTAATCATCACATCAAACGGAAATTAAACTAGACACTCTTAGTATTAAATGAATCTCGTTTATTGAGACTATGGTAGACTATGTCAATGAGCGAAGCACGTTAGAGATTAGTAAAGCCAGAAATTAGCGAACAAGAACCAAACATTAGCTGTTCTACATTTGACTATAAAAGGTTTGCATATATTTCCACGTTGATTCACTTGTTAAAACTTGTTAAAAATGTAGTAGATATTCAGTCAAACCATAACAGCACTTTATCGCGTTAATATTTCCTGCTGACAAATCTAAAAGCTCTAATATCTTACGTTTACTAACACGGTAAAATTATTTTGACATGGAATCCATAGGTATGTAATGTCTTACTCGCACGTTTTGCGAACATCGACCGTTATGTTTCAAATGTACTTTCGGCATACCACTATCTCACGAACCGCTCAACCAATCCCAGCAAACCAGGTGTCAGGTGATCGAGTCACTCGGCCCCCTTCCAACGATAGTACTGAGAATTTTGACAACTGACTTCAGTCGCCTCTAGGCTTTGTCTGCGTGAGGGTGTTTTTGCGCCGAAAATTTCTAAATTGCTCCACTAAAACTTAAATATCTCGGGAACTACAAGTCCGATCGCGAAAATACAAAGTGCGCTGTGATCCTCAGAACTAAATCTCTCCAATAACATCAATTCCGAGTACCAGAAGCACTCACAGAAAATAATAACAACATTTGAACTCAAAAATTTGAAATGCCTCGACCTAAAAATCGCGATAAAACTCGAACCAAAATTTTCAAACCGAAAACCGGCAAATCCTATGCAGAGCGTCAACAGGCCTATCGTTTAAGACTAAAATCAAAGAAATCGGCCGAGAACTTAGAAAATGGCAACCATTGGAAGATTGACGAAACCCCGTCAGCGCCCAAGCGGCCCGCATCTCCGATACCTGGGTCATCCGGCGTGCCCCCAAAGCGACTCAGATCGAGCGTACGGCTAGCTAGCAAGAAAACAGACGATGAGAACATTAATAACTTGTGCTTCGACAACATTGGACCCTCGATGCTCTGCGCAGAACAGCTTATGTAGCTGTTTATTTAACCAACCCTTCATTCCTTCCCAAAGCACAAGTCTGCCCATGATTCCATGTCTACCGGTAGTCCCACGATTACCAGGTTTAATTTTTTCAGTAGCCAATGGTTACACCAGAATGACGCTAGCAACGTATAAATCCGCACATACAGTTTCGTGTCTTGAAAATCAAAAAGCAGATAAAAGTCAGCGTTCCCTGTGTACTGCAGACGAAATTGTTTCTTAGGCGGGGATGACTTTTCTTCTTTTTTCAAGTGTCATCTCTTCTAAGAAAGTGGCAAACCAGCATGCATTGCGTGCCCTAGACATAGCAGCTCTCAATAACTTCATACAACTGCAGTCACTCGAGTTATGTAACCAGCAAATGCGCCTTCTTCCCGGATTCCTTTTCCGTTGGATCTTGCTCTCTATAATATCTTATTGAATTTATATCTTACTCTTCGCATCATATGTCCAAGACATTCTAGTTTTCTAATTTTAACAATACTAATAATTTCATCTTTCTCATCACCTCAATATTAGAAACTTTATCTATCTACCTTATTTCTAGAATTCGTCGATAAGTCCACAATTTGAAAACCTCCAATCGATCAGTGACGTTCTTATTCAGAGTCCAAAACTGAAAACATGCAGCATTTCAACATTCAAATCTTGAGAGTCGGGCCTGGTCTTTACTGCAAAATACTTTGTGCATCTTATTACACACTGTTTATCCTTGTTCAAATCTTAATCTAATCGCACATTGTACTCGTTTTTCTAGCTAACAATTTTTTTTTTTTTACTTTTCCTATCAGTCCTCCATGAACTCTCCGATTTCCTTGAGTCTGTTATATCTTTGGAAGTGTAATAATTTTTTTTTAAACATTTAATGTCAATCTATTTTTATTCACTTGTAGTCACAGCCTTGTCAACCAGTCTCTGTAGATCCTCCAGGCGTCCGACAATCAGTACGGTATCATCTGCTAACCGTAAATTTGTTAAAGGTCTTACGTTAACTTTGGTGCCTATTCTCTCTCTCTCCTGCTAATGATTCCTTGATTATTTCTTCTGAATATAGATTAAAGAGCATAGCCGAAAGTACACAACCCTCTTTAGCACCTCGACTTATTTCTGTTTCCTTAAAATTCTCTTTCATCACTGCCTTCAGATAAAAAAAAGTGACCGATGACTCTGATATCTTTCCTATCCAAGTTAATCATTAAGAAGATGAATAATACGACCATGTCGCACTCTATCGAAGACCTTATTGTAGTTTAGGAAACATACTGCTACGACACTACGTAAAGCTCTCGAAAATTCGAGAGTGTCATTGTACACGTTTCTCGACTAGCCTAGCGTGTGCAGCGTCTGTGTCAAGGTTGTGCACTCACGTAGCCTGCTGACTGTTTGAGTTTGAGCTCTTGTACCTACGCAAATTATGTCGGCAAGCCGCCAGGAATATAGCAAATTATTCTGGAACCTCTGTGCCATCTATGTAAGCAACAGTGGCTGCTTAGTCAGTCAGTTACAGATAGTGATTTATACAGTGCGGATCAAGTGATTGTTGCGGATTACTGTAATGTGATTATTGTGTTAATTAGTGAGGTACTGTAATACATTAATCTATTACTGTCATAAATTAATACATTACTGTTGGACAAAACTAACTTGAATTACTGTTAAGACTGCCTTGTTTATATTTCACTGTCGTTTGTGTCTAATTAAAATTGGTACTTAGCGACTTCAAAAGTGTCAATTATGTTCTATCCACTGTACAATACGACGATCGGTGTGAGCGTCGTAACAACACTTATAATGTCTGATTTACATTTAGGTATCTCTGTGTTGCCATGTTCAAAAAGCCTTTCAGATCCGTAGGGAGTTTTTCTAATTCCAAATTGAGTTTCGTCAATATCTACGTCCAATTTTCTGAACATATTTTTTGAACATTATTTAACAAGTGAATAATTTTTAAGAATACCGAACGAGAATTGGACGAACAGTTCGTGGTTTAGGTGTCGCCTCGAACGGCTACAGTACGTCACACGAAAAGAGGAGAAGCCGAGAACGACGAAAGCTACTATTACTCTACACGAAAGTTACTAGTACATGGAAAGCCTCAGTGTAGAACCGGAAACTTGTTTCTTCCGTCTTAATCTGTTATTCATTTGACAAGTGACACGTTACACAACCTTTTATTATTTCGTAAAATTATTGTTTCTCAATAAATATATAATCTAGGAAGGTTAATTTATTGAAATGGAAATAAAACAAATCTACTTACTCTTCGTGTTATTTGAATTAGCAGCCATCCTTACTATTTCTTTTATGAAGTTGCTAAAACGTTGTTCAAGACCTGATGATGTCAGAGATGACGAAAAGCTTTGTCTGGACAAAAAAATTGTAGCAGTTTAGCAACTTCATAAAAGAAATTGTAAATCTACTTACACTGGTGTGATAGTGGTATGGTTTTTCCATCACGGCCAGGAATCCCCATTCTTACACAGCCGAACATTCCAAGGACGACGAAGGCTATTATTTTATTGTTTAGTAAAAATCGTACTTTCTGAATATCTTTTATTTTTAGAGGTTAAATCTCCTTCTACCGTCGTATCAATTTTTCTTTACATTGGCTCATAAATGTCACAATAGAGAGAAATATAATACTTTACACGTGATTTATATTATTTCCACTTAAATTCTAATATAGAAGCCACAGTGTCTATAAACGTATAAGAAGAATACAATTTTCTGTTTGTGCCAATATGTCATTGTCTGTGATTATTGTTTTCTCTCTCTTAACCGGAAATTTCCCACGTAAACGCTACAAACCCGGTTGTCAGTACTCTAACAGAGATAAGTAATAAAATAATTTAACATAATGAACTTACCCTTTATACAGAATAAAACTATAAGGCATGATACTACATAAGAAATCCTAAATATTCAATGTTTGATGAATCGTTGAAGCAGACGCTCCAGTATGATGTCACAAATAAGGGACTTAAATGATCACGGTTTTCTGAGGTATAGCGCTCCACCTACATCAAAGATCTACTTGATCCACTTACCGAAGGAATTAGTGAACACTTCGATAAGCGCACTATCATTATTGTTAGCAAATTTCAAATACAAAATTGTATTACTTGAAATGAATCGAATAATTTCCGTTAACAAAATTATTGCAAACTGAAAAATGATTAAACCCTTGTCGAACAGCCTTATTGATTCCCACTCTACTTTCTAGAGTCATGGTCCCTAATCGATGGCTATTTTTGTGCTGCAAAAGATAGTTATATTTAAAAGTAGATTAACATGACCGACACTAATCACATATTGTGGAACTTTCTTGAATTGATTACATCAGCTCTTCGATACAGACACATCAACGTAAATTCCGTAAATTGCTTCAAAACAAATTTCCTGAAAAATTTACGTGTTTAATTTTTTTCTTATCTTAGTACATCTACAATTTTGTGTTAGCCATTTATTTACAGTAAGACTGTTACGCCGTGGTCTGCCGCTTCTATTGGTCACATACATTTCGACCCCGCCATCGGAGGCCACCGTCAGTGTGAAAACGATCGACAAATTGCCTCGGTGTTCACCAGTTCACACCAGTACTGAGGTACAAACTATCTTGGCGAACACCGTGCCAATTCGTCGATTGTTTTACACTGAAGATGGCTTCCGATGGTGGATCCAAAACGTCTGCGATCAACAGAGACAGTAATAGCGTAATATAATACATACCGTAATAGCTTGGCAGAAAGCAATTGCAACAATGTTGAATCCGCCCGAGAAAGCCTTAAGAATTCCTTACTAATTAATTTATTACATACGCACCAAATTTTATGAATTTATGGTATCTAGGATTTATAAAATTAATCCAATTATTCTGCTTCAGTAATTGATATTTACACATTATAGCATACTTATTAATTTAAAAATTATAATTTCGTTTTTCAGTAATGATAGAATGTCTGTTATTTGAAACATTAAACACATAATTAATAGGGAGAGAATTTAATCACATTAAGGCGCGCTTTCTTCTGATATAGAGAGGCTAAAGGATATTTTAGTTGACAGCTAATTTACTTGCATGGAATTTACTGCCATCAGTTTAATCACGTTTTCCTAGGATTTATGGAAAATAGTGTGTTTATTGATGTTTCATTATTGTTACGATGGTTACAAGGATTGCGGCGTTTGAACAGTGGAAACACAACACAACTGAATTGTTTGTATACAACACATTGTTTGTTCATATACAACAGACCTTAAAGTATACCATAGTCCAACACACGCTAACGTGACAGTCTAGAAAAAAATCTCCTTATTTCCTTATCTTCTTCTCTCTTTAGGTAATAAGCCTGTGGACTGTTGTTTCCTGTGCCCGTGGTACAACTCCACCTCCTTTCCACCAGCAGACAGGAATCAGCTACCTAGTGACCACGTGCGATGGTGAACCGCACGGTGGAGAGGATGTTTTGTGTACGCGTGTGTGAGTATGTGCGCGCTCGCGGGAGCTCATGTAGCATAACTGCCTTTGTTACTTATTTAGCCTAGTGATTCCAGACACGACCGCTGTATTACTAGTCCCCAGCGATAGGGATGGGCAGGCAAACCTAGCCGAGGCCTTGGCTTGATCCCACGATCGCAGCACAACCGTTGCGATTGTGAGTTGCAAACGATCCCATTGTGCCGGCGTATGCTAGTGTGCCACTTTTCCTTATTTGTAATGGAATATTCTTTGATAATATCAGATTTTTTCCTGAAACGGTTTTTTGTCAGTTATGTTCTAGATCTACAAGTGCCTACAAAAGAAACAAGTATGTAGTATTAAAATTATACAGGACGGTTGGTAAAATACAACTGACATCTGCGACCGGAGTGTCTGAGAAAATCAGTTCAGTCTGATCCTTGCCATTTTCAACATTATGTCATCCAAGAGAAGCAAAATCGTGTTAGAGTTGTCCCACGGTGTTGGGAATTTAATTACGTCATTTTTATTGTTTTACCGGTTGCTCAAGTTATTCCTATAGCACAAAGTAACCTGGAGTACTTCAATGGAAGTAAGTGAAATAAAGATGATAATAGCAGTAGCCATGGCGACATTCTTCTAGATAATATCAGTAATGGAGAAAAAGGAACATTAATTAATTGTTGGAAGTCCGAATATAAGCCTACGGTACCTTCGCATATAGTTCATAGTATGCTACAAATACTGCATAATTTTTTTTTAAGTACTGGTGTGTGATTTTAAATGTGATTGCGAAGAGGATAAGTGGTCTCAAATCTGTCTGAAGAGATCCCTGCTTGCCATTTTATACGGAAGCTGTTATTTACAGATTACTAAACCAGAACGTACTATTTATTATAATTTGCTAAAACAAGTATTTTGGTTCCTCCCACTCTCCTCATTATCACAGTCTTTCGCTCTTTAACTTGTTCACCTTGTCTCTTTGTTCTCCTCATCATCTTCACCAGAAATCTTACATTAACTTCTGGGTATTAGGTTTAGTTCAGTTTATAAGTAAAATTTCGTAATATTCAGTGAAATTCGACCAGACGAGGTAGAAAATACCTATTTGTTTAGCCCGATTCGCGATTTAATCAGGAAATAAATGTTTCTTTAGTCTTTGAGTATGGCCTGAGTAGTTAAGAAGCCTTTCTTTAACGTCAGTGAGAAATGTCGAGTGCTATAAGAACGCTATGAAAATTGATGATGTATATATGTCTATGATATAGCTACATAGATAGGTAGACACATAGTGTAATATAACGTGGTATTATTTTTAAATAATGTGATAAACGAATAATAAATACGCCCCAAGTTGTTGGTGCTATATATTATTATATGAGTGATTATCTAACTATGTAAAATAAACAATTTAAAACTCTTATTCTGTCTTGTCTCAATTTCAATAAAATTTATTATTCCTTTCTCTTTAACATATATTGAGATTTACTAACTTTCAATTCCCTTCTTTTCAGTTAGTAGCTCCTTTAGGTTTGATAACATGAAACCTCTTTTTCGGGTTAATAAAAAAAATGAAAGTCTATTTATAGTCAAAGTCATACATATAAAATAAAATATAATAATTATAAATAGGTTCAGTAATTTGGTGTTGTGTATACGTGTTGAGTCATGGGTCCTTTGGATCATACAAAAGAAACAACTTAAACAGTAACAACTAATAATAAAATTACAATGAAAATTAAAATTAATAATCATAATGTTTATAGTCTTTTCGTTATATTGTTTCACTGTTCTTGTGCTTTAAATTGAGTAGTGTTTGATCAAATGTTTGTCTTTGCATGATGGAACAATCTCACCAAATTTGTAGTTTCGTTTACAGATTATTTCTTGATATTTATCTTCTGGCCTTCAGTTTCCCGTGTATTCTATTAAACCATTATACTTCTCGTTATTTCTGAAGTTTTTCTTCATTAATTCGTTGTATAACATTAATTATTTTGTAGAAAATATCCAGCTTCAAATTAATGTGTTCTGGATTATTTTAAAAATTCTTCAACAACAATGTTTCTTTCTCAAAACTACCGATTCATTTAGTACAGCTCTTGGCTAAATCATAATTATGGGTCACATGTTTGTTTTCATATTTTATAATTGACATTATTCAGTTGAATCTTACTTTTTCTTCGTCACTGGTGTATATTATTAGTTTGTAACGTAATATTCCACTATTTTTAATCATTATACACTTTGTTTGATCTTATTATATTAACTATATAGTTGGTTTATATAAATTATGTTTTATTCACGGTTTATTTTATAACTAGGTCTATTTCCTATTCACTTTCTCTATACACTGTTTTTTAACGTCTATCACCGTTATTTTCACTTTCTTACATTATTAAACTAGCTAATTTTTGTGATTATTGTTTAATATTATTCTATTTGTAATCTTTATGTCACTTACAGTTTGTAGTGCACTGACACAAAATAACTGGTTGAGGTTCGCAGACCTCTCTATAGTTTAATAGGCTTAATACTATGACAAATGTCTTTTTACTTACTTCCTAGTTTTAACATTTGTACACTATATTTCTATTTATTAATAACTATTTACATTTCTATTGTCATTCGATCTTCCCTCCTGGGTGTAATAGTCATAGTCAGTTATTGTGTTATCAGTTATTTTCTCTATGTTAGCAGTCTTCATCACAACTTTGTCAAATTTTGTTGCTTCCCTGTTATATACACTTTTTCCTCGACAACGTTGTAGGAAGAACTTGATAATGGTTGCGAAACCGAAAGGCCTCGTTCGAGGAAAAAGTGTATATAGCAGGGAAGCAACAAAATTTGACAAAGTAGTTATTTGTGTTGTCATTGTCATTAAATTATTTAATTCATAAGTTTTCATTCCCTATTTCTCTAGTATTTACTTGTTATAATATTTCCCTTTTGTTTTTCATTACCTTTACTTCTTGACATTATTATTTATCTTTACATAGTAGGCCTATATTTTATTTTCATTTCTTTATTTGTTAAGTTTATTTTATACTTCTTTGTATTTTATTTAAAAAAAGATTGCGTTTAGGCATAATTCACAACGAATTTTGATGATTAAATTGTATTTATTCTGGGGTGTAATCTTGTTATGTTACAATAGGTAGAGACAAGATATGAAAAGAGGGAGTGAGAGAAAATGAGAGGGAGAGGGAAAGGGGGGAGAGAGAGAGAGAGAGAGAATGACTGGGTGCGTGTGCGAGATACAGAGAGGAGACTTGTAGACGAAGCTCTGTTGTGAACGAGCGAGACCCCAAGAAAATTGATTTTTGTAGACAACAGCTACGTCCTTGGTGTAAAGAGCCGCCTTGCGACTCCCCTAGTTCTGACGGCAGAGAAAGTTAATAGTCGGGTTTATCTGCACAGAAACTCGGCGATTATCTCACACAACAGCGTTAGTTCCACTGAAGGTCGCTATTGTATGTTTGAAGGTCGGAATTAGCTGAACGATATTTTCGTACACATATTTGAAGTTTCGTTGAAACGTATGCCAGTCTACATAAAAATTGTTGTTTTATACACGATTATGTTTTAAAAAACAATTATTCTAAAATGTATAAAAAACTTAGGATACATGTATGCGCCTGCGCTATGTATGTATACCCTTGGTCTAAAATATAAATTCTAAGGATACAGTAAGTCGAATATTCAATAGTATTTAATATTTATTTACTTTACGTGAATATCTAGTTTCAAAAAATAAATTATATATCTTGTAGATAAAAATTTACAGGCATTGCACAAACGCAATGCACAGAGAAGGGTATTGAAAATGCTTCAATAAATCTAAATATATATATATATATATATATATATATATATATACCTATATATTTATGTTCATTCACCAATCAATGAATTCATTCTTCATTCACCAATCAATGATTTCATTCTTCATTTACCAACGTACAGATTATAAGTTAAATGTAGTCGCATTCATTAGCGAAGTTTTATATGTGTACTACGTTATTGACAACAAAAAAGTAGTTTCTATGAAAACTCATCGGTTCCCATTTTCGATAACGCACCAGCGATCGGCCGCAAATGTGCGACATGTCATTATAAACATTTTGAATGTTAAAATTTAAAGAACAATATGGAACGTAAGGGGACGCAACATAAAATTCAACAAAAATGATTACGCATGTAAAGTAGAGCGGACGATAAATATTGAAATATTGTTTTTTTTTTTATATCAGAACACGGATAGGTTTAAATATTTTGTGTCACTTATAAATATTGGAGGTTCACGTTATAAAAATGTAGAATACCAATTGCGTTTGACCTCGTATTTTATCTGTTGTTGACGTTAAGCTTTCAAAACCTAAATCCACCTTCAGAAATAGACAGTGAAATCCAGCGGCGAACTGCGGTTGTGATATAATTTTGAAGACGAAAAAACTACACGGCCGTTAGCAGTAGAAGTCGGAAGCGCCATCCGAAAACATCATTATGATGACAGGACAGAGACGGGAGGCAAGAGAATTATTATTAAGTTAATACTTTTTACCAGCCCAAGGCATAATTCGGGGCACAATTGGGTCGATTATGAGTATATTTTTATATCGCCTAAACACATTATCATCACTTTTTTTTAGTAAATCTTGAGGTAGGTCCACCTTAACATAATACGATTATAATAGTGACACAGAAAATTCCGAGTATATGGTAAGGTGAAAAATAATTAGAAGAAAAAAACGAAGTCAAGTAGGAGCTGCAGAATTGCAATTATTATGAGATGTTAAAGGCTGCATTAGAAGACCGCATTATAAATGCGATGAAACGGCTATTAGGCCTATCTACGATAAATGAATATAGTCAACGATAGTGTGCCAATTTAGAGCGAATAAAGACCTATAGAATGAACATACAAATAATACAACTTTGCTACAACAGAATGTTTCGTATATATTCGTAGGCTATATGCACGTCTACAAAGTGATAGATGTGATATACCCTGATTTGCATAATCTACAACAGCGTGATGATGATGGTGGTGGTGGTGGTGCTGATGTTAACGATGACGACGACGACGATGATGATGATGATGACGATGATGATTATTATTATTATTATTAATATTATTATTATTATTATTGTTGTTGTTGTTGTTATTATTATTATTATTATTATTATTATTACTAGCTGTTACCCGCGGCTTCGCACGCGAATATTGGACGTTTGTTAAGTATTTTAATGTAATTTTTATTGTCTATGTCTATATGACGTTCTGTCAGCTCGTATAACAATTTTGTACTCATTAGTAAAATTCTCTCCAAAGCTGTTTTCAACACTTGTACTATTTTAAATTGTACTAAATTATTATTTTGGTGCAACAGCCTTTGGAGATTTAAAAGTATCCGTTTATAAAGCATTTGAAGATATTTATAAAGTATCTGTTAAATCAAAAACGCTAAATTCTTTATTTTAAATGTTCCTGTGACAGAAGCATTGTATAACGCAGTAAACGTTATGTTTTCCTCAACGATAGCTTTTATTTATTTCAGCAGTAAACTAAAAACCAAAAACCGTTGTCACCTAACCTCACAAATGAAAACAACACGTATTTTCGCTTTCTATTAGGTAACAGGACAATTTACAATTAGTATACTTCTTCTTTTCCACATCGTAATATATCGATACAATCGCATATTATATAAAACATCGAAAATGTACTGCAGGAATGGATAAATGTACAGTTCCGATGCCGCTAAATAGCTTTTGTTTATTTACTTGTTACTATGGTAATTAATTCTGGTCTCCATGGTATTGTTGACATCTTTAGTAGTAGTATTTAATATATTTCATTACTTATTCATTATTATTTTGAATGTTCATCACTTCTTTCACAGCACTTTAACACTTAATATTTAAGGCACTTTCACTTGTGAAAAACTTACTTTTTTTATTTCCTCAAACGTCGTTTCGGAGTGGTTTTCTCCTTCCTCAGTGAGGTTTAAATGCGGAATCTTATTCATTGCATCATCAGAAATATGTACAAACATAAATTTTATAATCGTTAAGACGATTACAAAATATATAGACGTATCTGTAAACAAAATATAAAATATATCGATACAATCGCATATTAAAAATTGCAGGAATGGATAAAGGTACAGTTCCGATGCCGCTAAATATAATTTGTTTATTTACTTGTTACTTTGGTAATTAATTCTGGTCTCCATGGTATTGTTGACATCTTTATACGCGTCAACGAAAAGGCATAATTAAAAGGGCGTAAATCGTGCGAACTGAGCAAAATATCAAATTCCAAGTTAGACAGTATTTTTCGCCTTGTGTTAAAGGTTACCTGTGCAAACTTTGGTGGCAATCGGTGTAACGGAGTTGATTTGTATTCAGTACCCATAAATCCTCAGAATTTGGCTTTTATATATATATATATAGTTTATTATTATTATTATTATTATTATTATTATTATTACAATGAAGGGTGGTTCTGTGGCTGGTACTGCTGATGATGATAAAACTTCCTAAAAACATTTTGGGTCCCCCGTTATTTCAATATTACACAACTTTATTGGATATACCAATAAGGTTTGCGAGCTATATCTGTGTGTTCATTCGTAATTCAGAACACAACAGTAACTGCGCCAAACTTTTAAATAACAATAGATGAACCAGTTGCCGAATAAAATTCTTGGAACAGATGTGTAAAACACGTATATTGACACTTCATAAAACTGATCTTCTTCATATTATTTGTGTCACAGGATATGACCAAAATTTGTCCAGTCACCACACCAGAATGAAAGAAAAATATGTTTTCAATATGGTAGGCCTACAAGATTGGTGTTTTCGCGGTGACACACTGTATTAAATGTGACAGTCTCTGAGCAAATGGCGAATGAATGTGTCGTCGAGCCTTTTGCGCGACGCATAAAGTATGCACAAGTGTGTTCTTTGTAAACCAAACATTCGGGCGTGTGTGTGTGTTAGTGTGCGGTAGAGTCAAGGCCACGTTTGAAAAGGTTTCATAAAATGTTTAATAAATCTCACACTGCCCGTCAGGCTACAGTAATTTCCTCTTTCTTTCCTCTTTCTTTTCCCTCCGCATCATGCACATCAATGTCTGTAAAACTGCATGTGTGTGTGTGTGTGTGTGTGTGTGTGTGTGTGTGTGTGTGTGTGTGTGTGTGTGTGTGTGTGTGTGTGTGTGTGTGTGTGTGTGTGTGTTCGCTTACACAGATGTTTATGTTTGTAAGGCATGCTAACCTGTTTACGAACTAGTAATTTATGAAGATGACCTCGTTCATCAGAGAGTAAAAAGTAGATTGTGTCTTACTACAATTTTTATGTGAGCCCTTTTAGAGAAATAACAAAATTGTTGAACCTAGTAGGCGTAGTAGTAGTAGTAGTAGTACTATTACTAGTTTAATAATTCAATATTCACCTATATACATCAGTCAACTAGACAAATGATGTACATAATTAAATTTCCGTAGAAGGAATTAGAATTAAAGAAGGAATTAAAGTTGTACGTTTGAGGTGTTTTAAATATTTTATCTACACCCGTAACGTAATAGCGTGTTATTCCACTCATTTTGACAAGTTCATTATCGCACTGATTTGTTATCCCACTCGTTTATATGATTTTAAAATGTATTGAAACATAACACAAAATACAACATAATATTACAATCTAAACATGTTATCTACTTATTGTAGATATTAATAACACAGTCTTTAGAGTTATTTAAGTAAATGCCTGCTGTAGAAGAAGACTGGAACTTTTTCGCCACCAAGTTAAATGTTTGGTCGTCAGAAGTAGTTGCAAGCTCCTTGCCCTTATTGTCGATATCAGCAATGCCTAAAATGTGTGAAGCTATTGTCTTCTTATTTTCGACAGAAGTTTCAATATATCCCTCGGAAACAGTATTAGAACGCCAGCCACCATGGCGTTTTACAGTTAAGAGATCTGCTCCCGAGTCAGCCAACAGTGACGAAGATGACCTTCTAAAACAATGTCCTGTATATTCCTTATGATGATCCAGCTTCAAAAATAAAGCGATTTGTTGTGGCAAGTAGCCAAAAGTATTGATTCCCACAGGCTGTCTATTACATTTGCCCTGTCTGTACTGTACCATTTTTCATGTCTTCCATATGCAATATCATATTTTGATCTCGACTTCTCTGGTATTAAGTTGGATATGGTTTTTAAAGCTTCCTCTTCAATACCTGAAGGCAAACTTTCAGATTCACTCATTTTAAAACAACTTACGTATTACTAATTTGCAGCAAAAACAAACTGTTTTTAATCATAACAACGTGGTTGCTATGGGAACATATACGTCACAATACATTATTTCAACTCTGCTACGTGGATAGCTTAAATTTTCTGATTCTCACATTTTTTTTATTTTTTAGCGGGTGTAGATAAAATATTGTACGACCCACGAGTGATAACGCATTATTAATATACTTGTGTGATTAGACGACTCGTGCTACGCACTCGTCGTCCAAACTTTCACACGTGTATATTAATAATGCTGTTATCCCACTTGTATCGTAAATATCTATTACGGTAGCGGTCTGAGAGTAACTTATCAATGAATGCATAGTAATGATAATTATATATAATGAGTATAATAAATTTACCATCCCATATTGCTACGTTGAGATAGAACGCGTGTAAGGTTACGTGACTACGTGACACTTTACACGCGCTGTGTGAACGCCAGAATTACGCAACGTTCTACATCGTTCCAGAGCCGCCTTCCATAATTACGCCGCTTAATCTACCGACATCCACCCCGTTTTTGTCATATACTAGGTCACAACCAGCGCATAAGTATGGTGAACTCGGGTATACTCGTGACAGAGATAATCTCGTGATACTTTTTGTGAAGCTTGTCATGGGTTAACCAACGCTCCCACAAATGCTTAGTTTCTCCATTTCTCAACAGCAGCGCATTCTAACGCTCAATTTGAGATATTGTAGGCACCACTGCGACACGTGTTTATTGTTTTGCAACGTTTTGAAGTGAAAATTAAGGAATAATTCTTATATTTCTGTATCTGTTAATAGGACGTGTATTTTTATTGTACCATCATTGTAATTCACTACAGCATCATTCATTCAGCTTCATTAAGCATCAGATTTAGTTTTAAATTGTCGGTTAATACATAGTGAATACATGGTACATATTTTGATAGGTTTATGGATGGCATATACGTTGTAGGACCTTATCTCCGGATCGTAGTTTCTTAAATGTTTTGTGCTGTTTTCCAAGTAAAGACGCTTCCTAGTAATCCACAAATTTATTTAATTTTTGACATTTACTTCTGAAAAAGACTTCCATTAAATACAAATCTTCTAAATTGTTTTCTAATAAAATTTTGGATAGTTTATATTTCCTTGATTGGATTTCTCCGTACGATTTTAATTTTCATGAATTTTTAATTTTCATGTTTTTTGACCGTATGATTTTAGCTTTATTTTATTTATGATTTTAGATGCCACAGGTATGCCTGACGTATCACGAGATTGCCTCAATCCAGGTAAAGTCATGATATCACGAGTATAGCGAAGTGTTGTCACGAGATTACCGCTCAAGAACATTGTTTCGAAATTTAATTAAAATAAATATAATACGTTTTTTATCCAAAAAATCTTTAGTGCGGTCAAGTCCTTAGAAAACATTCTTTCCAAATATTAAAACAGAAAAAAGAATTTAAAATGTTTGATTGCCACAATTGGTATTTTCTATACTTTAACACGAGTTTACCCAAGTTTACCATACATAAATTCAGAAACAGAGTCGTTTATTTTGTTTTAATTGTCTCCAAGTCACGTTTATAAACTAATTAGAATTAATATTAGGCATTACCTGTATTAACTTCCGTCTTGTGACTTAATCTGTTTTAATTTCTAAAACGACGCGTTTCGAGGATAAATCCTCAACTTCAGGTTTTAATATTATAAAAACAGTTAATCGTTGGCAACGAGACGATGCGCATCGGACTGTGCCGAGACTATATTAATGTAAAATTATGTGTGGTGTTTTAATGTGTTTTAAATAATTGACGACCACGTTCGGGTGAATTTGATGTTTTTATAATGTTAAAACCTGAAGATGAGGATAAATCCTCGAAACGCGTCGTTTTAGAAATTAAAACAGATAAGTCACAAGACGGAAGTTAATACAGGTAATGCCTAATATTAATTCTAATTAGGAGTCGTTTAGTTTAGATCTGCGATTTGGTATTGTGATTGTTACTGTGATTTTTTAACTACTGTGTGGGGACATCTGTAATTGGTGACTGGCATTATTTCATCCGACACTGTTAAATAAGCGACGTTGTTGCATTAGTGTATGTTGGACAATGGTAATCGTAATTGTTGAACCATTGTTGTGTACGAGCGTCTGTTTAAGCTGTAATTAAAGTTCTTAGTAGTAATTATGGTGTCAATTATTCTGTTTCCACTGTTCAAACACGACGATCTGTAACACCGACGTAACAGTATTCTTTATTGATATGCCTACTAACTTCAACTGGAACCGTATTTAGCTAAGATTTAAAGTGTACAACGTAAAGTGTTCTGCCTTTCTTGACTCATTCTCTCTATTTGACAATTTTCCGTCAGGATTTAATAGTTTTATAAATTCCACCAATTTACTGAACTATAAACCAAAGTAATTGAAGGTGACATTGTGTCAGGACATAATTTCTCATGCATTACGAACGTCACCTGCACAATGCTCCAGTCTACATGCGTTCGTAGTAATATGTCAGACTAATACTGCTAACGACACATTGTAATTATCCCCAAAATTTGAATAAACCAAGACTGAAAATCAATGGCTTATTATAAAAATACTTGGTAATAAGATGTCTTTCTAAGAGCATTCTGAACTGTGTTTATTATTTCTATTACCTAAAATACAGTTGAATTTTATACGTTTTCTGGCACTGATCGTTATTATTTACAATAATCTTACTTAAGATATTTGAACTAATGTATTATTTGAGAGATAACAGTAACAAATAAAATAAAATATTAGGATAGAGAAAACAACAAAAACGTAGGATAGTATTTCGTGGTGCGCACCAGCGATATCGCGTGTGTTCTCACGTTTGGGGGCTTTTATAAATTGTTGTGTTTATATTTATATTTATTGTGATGTGTGTTAAATTGTATATAAAGTTGTTTTTAATACTTTAATAATTGACGAAGTTTACCAAGGGATATTTCTGATGATGGGACATATGTCCCGAAACGCGTAGATATTCGTAAAGAATAAAGGCCACCAGACGGAAAAGATAAAAGTATATTTTACTATTTAGATACATATAAGTGGCCTGGATACCAAAAATCATGGATCTAAATCTAAAACAAAAACGTAATTTTAAAACCCTTCTATTAGGTATAAAGTATAATTACCATTGGCGCAACCAGGCATCTAGGTGGGAGGGTTATAGCGAAATTTGTAGAAAATGGGGGTGAGATTTGTCAATAAAACTACAAAAATTAAAAGACAGATATCTCTTTACTTGCTATTTGTTTTGTTGCAGTCTGGTAACTGCGGAAACAAAAGGATATACATTAATGGTATCTAAACTTTAACAAAGTAATGGAACAATAAATATATCTTCTTAAATTTGGCCTACATGTAAATAAATAAACGATACCAGAAAACTAGCAACAAATTTACTCCCAGCTTCTCCAGACGCTGATAGTGTTGTTTTTAAAACTTCGCCTTCGTGAGTACATCTCTGTAGATATTTGCACTAAATGGAATTAAATCTATCTACTGAAATTAAATTTGGAGCAGAAATGAATCAAGACTTTCTTAAATGGAAACTATAGCCTAGATATCCCCCAAAATCAAATATTTCAAAATCGCGCTACAGATGCGCAATTACGTGGGGCCGCAAAATTTGTCGAACTTAGCATAGAAATCAGTTCTGCGAGAAGTTGTAGAGGCTATGCAACGCTTGTAAATAGCGGTTCGAACGCAGCGTTCAGTCTTAGGTCTACGCAGTACGAATGGTGGATACATTTTAAGATTTAATTACAACAGAGATTTATTTTAAATAAGGATTAAAAAGCCGTGTACAACAATTACTGTATACGATTCAAATAGCAAGTAAAAACTGTATAATTTAGAAATATTCAGTTGCTATAGAATAAATTACTGCTTATAATATCGTAAACAATGAACGTGCGGAAGATTGGGTAACTAACGCGAGTGGGAAGCAGGGTAAGCGCAGACGAGAGACGAAGAAATGGTCTCCTGATTATTAGGAGGCCCTGATGATTAGGCGTAGGGGCAACTACTCTACACTGTAAAAATTATGTTATAAAACCTCAGGTGAAACCGTGAAAACTGGACCGGATTTTTAATGGGAATAGACATGCTAAGTGAAATGTGGGCACAATTATATGCCGGAAAATGATAAGTGCTAGAGTTTGGAAGGCAAGCCGTCGAACTGCAAGAGGCTGATTGAGGAGGCCAGGGCTCGATATGGGCTGTAGCGTCATTGAAGTATGAAAATTATTATCGTAAATCTAGTTGGATACATTGTGATCTGAATAAACATACGAGGACTACCTCGCTAAGAAGATATAACCTCAAAAGCTAGGTTCAAAATTTGAACAACCCCTCAGCCACCATACAACTGCCGCACTGTTTGTACCACGCGATCTTATACTCAGAAGACTGCGGTACCGATTAAAATATGTTTCTAATCACGTTACTAATTAGCATAACTATTTAATTAGAGTTACACAAATACATATTTACTGCTACATTTTTTATTGTTACTTTCGACATTTACTTTTTTCTCTGTCCCTCTGAATAAGGGGGGGGGTAGCCTTAATTCTTAAAAAACTCTTATTCCGCCATTGAATTAGTGGAGGCAACAAATGTTCAAATGGATAAGTAGAGCACCTTCTTAAATTAAGCATTTTTTTTCCGAAAAATTTGCTGATAAACAAGTTCATCAACAAGGAGTTAAGAGAGCTATTGGCAAATCACTGGTCGGAATAGATCCCATTAAGGAAGAGACTTAGAAAACTGGAGAGGACACGGCAGAAATGTGAAAAATTTGGAAAAATTAAAAAGCCACTCGGACTGGAAACAAAAACATATTTAAAGATAGAATTACTGAAAAAGTTGAAGGGAAAGTTGAAACGATAAATGAAGTCTAAGAATATTAAATACAAACAACGACTTGTCATGGAACATAATGGCTGTAAGACAAACGTTATAGAAGGAAAAACTAATTTGAAGGAAATACGAGGAGGACTCGGTAAAACGTATCTGGAAAATGTCTACATAATAATAGGATGTGAGAGATACCTCTAACTGAAAAGAGGGGATTAAACATAAGCGTCTGTTAGCAACGACGAAGCGTACTTTTAGACAGTGATGACGACGTTCGTCTCAGTCGTGTAACATCGACATACGTATACCTAATAATATGCACTAAACTCCGCGTGTCAAGTTAGATCCTACTAATAGTTGACAAAGGGCGCAACTGCTGTCTGTCTTCCTAGAATACCAAAGAACTGAAACAGAGATTCCCTCTCACGAAGTGTCGATAGTCGCCAGGAATGGAAATAGCGTCAAATGAGTAAGATATTGTAACGATGGAACCATCTCGAGCGTCCTTCCGCCCTTCTCTACACTAGTGTAACAGCTGATAGCGTTTCACAAGGTAACACTCAAGTATCTTCCAGAGAGTTCAACAGCCATTGTAAATACGCATTACGCTGACACGACTCAGTAACGATGGAAAGTCATTCTGGAACACGTGCGCTACCTACGCGTATATAAGCAATAGCCCCTAGCTTTGTCAGCCAGTTAGGTTAGGCGATTTCCTTAGTGCGGACCGAGTAATTGTTGAGGATTAGTGAAAAGCGTTTACTGTGTTATAATTAGTCTGGAACTCTGTTACTTGACATTATTATTGCGTGTTGACAAATTTAACTTGAATTATTTCACGAGTTGAATAGCTTATTGATTACAAACTGTTATTTGTGATTAATTAAAGCTGGTGATTAGTGACTTCATTGGTGTCTGTATTTGTTTCCACTGTACCATACGACGATCAGAGAAACCGTCGTAAGAGTATTAACGTGGCATTGGGGCTGAATGCAACCAGTCAGTATTATGCCTGAGTATTTGAACACACTTAGTACGCAAATTCATACAACTTAAGTACGTTGTATTCATGCGATAAGTGACTGTACAAGAAAAGTTGCACTTATCGCGCTTTAGTTGGCCCGTATGTCTACCAGTTATTATAATGTTTCGCAGATGCAATCCACGCAATGTGCGTAGCAGCCTTAGAGACGCTTGTAACGTAATATTAGACACGATTATGCAATGTTCTAGAGTTGTGCAGAAGTCTGTGGCAAAGTATATCTGAGATTGTAAATACTCTTCATTGCCTGACTACAGTAGAATATTGTGAAACCTTTCGTAACCATTGTAAACCTCCAAATTATAATTATATTTACTCCAAGTCTAAGTGCTCAATGTGGGAGCACTGTATAATAGTATCAGGTATTATGCCAACTCCTGAATTTTAGTATGCCCTGGGGGCACTGGTGTTACACACAAATATCTTGAGTTATTAGGTATTAAGACCTTGCAATAGGTGTTGCGTGCAATGATATTTATGAATTGTAAATTATGTACCTCATGGGGTGAAAGAGGTGTGGCAAGATTTTAATGATGGAAGTTGTAATTGTCCTGTGATGTGGAACGTGTGTATGTGTTGTATATTGTAGACATATTTCCTTATATGTCCATTATATGTATTGTATATTCATGTGTATTTTTGGGGGTTAGGTATAGGGCTAAGTGGGGAAAAGTAAGCCCGATTGGAAAAGAACATTTTATATTCATTTAATTTAAATTTTATATTTAAATTTTTAAAGCAGAAACATTTTTAAAGAGAATAAAGAATATAAATTTTATATTTATTAATTTTTTCAAGTAAAATTTTTTCAAGCAAAATATTTTTGAAGGAGAATACAATGATTTTGTTGGGTTAAAGAGATTTAAAGTTTGTTTATAATAAAAAAATTTATTGGTTGTTAATTTTGTGAGTTTTAATTGCAAGTCCCGTCTTACTGGATCCAGCGCATTTTTGGCTTCTCTAGGCTTTGGCCTAGTTTTAATTATCTTGTGGCCCCTCTTTAAAAAAAAAAAAAAAAATTGAAACCATTTTTTTTTATGAGTCAATACAATACTTAAAGAGGGGTTACATTTGGTAGCAGAGCGTGGTTGAGATTAGGGTCAACCCTTGGGTCCTTTGGGTTTGACGGGGCTTGCAAACTCAGGAAACATTTTGGGGTTCGAATCGGACTTGGAATAATCTCTAGAAGTCCCTATATCTATAAGTACCTATTTCTTGTTAGGTTTAAGGTTTTGTTAATTATATGTGTGTATCATTGCCCGCCTTTTCGTATCGTTGAACTGTAGGTCGCCACGCGGTGTGAAATTTTAGGGGGGAAATTCCTTGGAAACTCGAATTATCGCAGATCTGGACCTAGGCGGAGATATGGTTCGCGTATTACCTTGCCAATAATAGGGAAGGCGTTTTCATTTATGCGGTATGGCCCGATCGGCAGTCGGTCTCCTCCGAGATACGGGAGCCTAAGTTATTGCAAATTATGAGAATTTGTTGTTGTTCATTGGTCGGTAATTTTGTCATGTTGTGTGTTAGTGTGTGTGTTGCGTTCCTTAGTGTGTAGTGTTGTTGAGAGCTAGTTCAGGTAAGTGGGCTGGGTCCTCGCAACGGTAGGGGGCCCCGCGGTCTGCTTGAAGGAAGGACAGTACTCAAGTATTCCTGTGTTCTTGATTGTCAATTTTTGTAGGGTGTTAGGTGTTTTGTGGGAATTTATGTTTTGTTGATTGTGTGTTGTGAATTGTGCAATTCTGGCGGCGGTATGCTATCAGAAATTGCCCCACCCCCTTTCAGGGGTTCTCCAGAAACTTCCGGTGGTAGATGGAATAGATGAGGACGGGTTGCTGGTTTTCTTGGACCTTGTCCTGCAGTTGGCAGATTTCCCAGGGGTGTCCGATGGGGAGGTCTTGTCCTTTATATACCCGTATTGCCGGGGTTCATTGGCAGGGTTGGTCACTAACACTCTGCGTCGGGGCGGCAGTGTCGACGCTTTTCATGGGGAAGTGTTGGATTTCTTCATACCCCATCGACGACGTTCCCAGCTTAAGTTAGATTTATTCTATCGCCTACAGGCCAACGGGGAGGCGTTGGGGGACTTCGTGCACGACATACGGAAAGCTGCCCAGGTATTAAGATTAGGGTTGCCCGAGACGGAAGTGATACAAGCAATCCTGGAAGGACTGAATCACCAAGAGAGATCTCGTTTCATATTCACAGACCGTCCCCGTTGTTTTGCGGATCTGTACCGGTTGTGTGTGGTTTCTAATACTGTCCAGGCAGGGGACGAGTCCCGGGGAAGAGCTGCTACAGATGTCCAATACTCCAGTGGTCTGTTAGGAAGAGCTAAAAAGGACAAAAATGGCGGTTGCAGAAGAACACAAGAGACTGTCAGAAAAACTGAATATTCCGGAAGTAATGGAGGCTACAAGGGGGTGACAAGTGAGAAGACGGTAGCAACGGTTACAGCAGAGAAAAGACATAAGTATGAAATTAACAGGGAAAGAAGAAGTTATATTAGTAAACCAACATCGGCAAGTAGGGAGCCTGTAGCAAGGCGTTAGTCCTATTCGGAGAAAAAAGGAAATTTGAAGCTTCCAGAGGAATTACCAGTGCCTAATAGAGTAGTGGATGAAGAAGGTGAGGAGAAAGAAGAAAAGCGAAGTAACTTCTGTGGATCAATACAAGACGACAAGAACACGCCTGTTGATATTGAATTACAGGACTCTGAGAGAACGTGATGGTTGAATCCAGATGCCGCAGAATTTGTTCCGGTATCTCCATCTCGGTTCATGACGGATCCAGATCCGGTAACATCATCATCGCCTACGCCGGGAGATGAGAAGTCACTTGATGGTGGAGCTTTACCATCGTCAGTAGAATTTAATTTAGACATTGCACATGGACCTGGACAACTGGATTCCAGGTTGGGAAAGGTTGAGGAAGTTGTAGTTGCTGAGAGTGGTGAAGAAGAGGAATCGAAGGAAGAGGCAGAAGAGCGGTCTGCACATTCTGCGCAGGAGAGTATAAGTGTAAGTGTTAGGGAGGCTGCAAGTGTTTCTGAGGTTGCGGGTGGACACGGGGATGTCCAGGCTGCAAGTATGGTAGACGTAGATGAGGTAGAAGTTGAGGAGAAATTGGGTGGCAGCGTTGTGGAGTGTGGCAGTGAGAATGATGTAGTGTGTGAAGATGTGCAGACGCTTTCTGTAAGTAGTGTTGAGGATTCCGAGGAATGGAAAGAAGTTTCATGCGGACCAGGTGAGCAACTAGAGGATGAAGATGTGCAGTGTCGTGATGGTGATTTGGATTATGTAGAGGAGGAAAAGGAAGAGGTGGAAGAAAGAGAACCAGGGGAGGTAGAAGCAGAGGAGTTAGAGGTTGAGGATAATCCAAATCGGGGTAAAAGTAATCAGGTAAGTTGCCTTGATTCTAATTCAGAAGAAACAAATCAGTACAGCTCAACACGAGATAGTTTCTCAGAGAGTGGTGTCCAAAAGGAACGAGTACCTAAAGTTCGTCATAAAAAGGTGAGAAGAAGCGGTTGACGGGTAGCGGGTAGACGTTCTCCACAGTCCCAGTGGTGTTCGTCTACTTCAGGGTTGCGCCCCTGCCTCCGCGAGCCTTGGTTTTCTCCACCCATCCTTATTCTCGGAGGGAACCATGTCCTTACCCTTAGTCCTAGCTATTGACCTTTCAATGATCCTTGCCCTTTTCATCTTCCCAATTTTCCTACCCCTCCCCTTAGAAAAGAAGTTAGTTAGAAGAGTTGTGACTAGGTAGGTGTAGTGATGTTAGGGTTAGATTGTGGTCCTGGAGATTGTCGGTTTCCCCTGTTTTGAAAGTCAATATGGAGAAGTTATGTGCTGTTGTTTCGTTGTTAATAGTGGTTGAATTTGTTTGTTGATCATTGTAGGGTCGAGGCCATGCCGCATTCCCTGGTTGATTCCCCTGGTGTTTTGTTTGGGTTGACAGTAGTTTGTTAGACGATGCCGTGGAGAAGTAACCCCCCCTGCCAGTTACGCTGTATTTGAAAAGGTAAGAGAAGGGATGGATGCTTGCGTGCCCTCTATACGGTTTTCTCTGTCCGGCTAATCGGGGCCGTCCGCCCTAGTGTAGGGATGTGGGCCAGCCATATGGCAAGGATGGAGTTGCCTTGTTGGTGCATGTGGCTGGTCGGTCCAACAGGTGGACGAGAGGAGTAGTACGGTCACTCACATACCAAGGTGGGTGATACCTTGTTTGGTCTTCGGACGAGTATGTGAGTGGGACCAGTAGAAGTAGGTGGTGGTCACCACCAGAGTGGGTGACGTGTTGGGGCGGCCCCGTGGGGTTGGCATGGCGGAGAGGGTATGGTAGGGTCGCATGGGGATGGTAGCAGTTGTGAGGAGTTTTTGTTCTGAGGCACTGCTCTCCTGAGAACAAAGGCAACAGGGAAAACCGAGGAACACCTTCGTTTTAGTAAAAAACATTGGGGTACACTGCAGGGTACTCCTCTGTCTAAGTGTGGGGCAACTATGTTGCCCTTTTGGGGTGGGGGTGTGCCGAGTCGATTAAGATCAGCGCGTATGCTGCATTTAACGAGAACGCTGAAGAAAAATACCGTACTGTATTTAGCGGTGGCGTTCTACCGTACTGTAATACGGTAAGAATGCTACGCCTGATTGGTGCTGCACTCTGGCGTTCGCTGCTGATCGCGAGTTGAGAAAGGCCAGAATAAACGATTCTAAGCCTGTCTTATTCTGGTCCTTCAACCAAACACCTCGCCGCGTTCTCCGACAGAGAGAAGTTTTTTTAATTGTACCATCTTCAACCTATGGCAGGCTAAATTAAAACAGATCTGCGGTAAGTAAGTGTAGTATACTTATATATATTAATTTGAAGTAATGCAAAAGGAGTTTTGTTTAATAAGTACAGGAATGAATGAAATTGGTTAACCTATCACGCCACGTGGCGAATTAGAGTATGTGTAAATTGTATTAATTGTATAGCAATTGTATAACAAACTGAGTAATTATATAACAGTAAATGAAGTCTTAACTAAGGCACCGTAATTGAATAATGTTAACCCAGAGGGGTAAAGTTTATAAATGTATACATGCCAAGTGGTGAATCAAGTTAGTATGAATAATTAAGTCACCCCAAATTTATTGAGAATGTTAAAGAAACAGAGTCATAGTAAAAATATAAAGTTTTAATGGAAACAAGTGACAAACTTTAACAGAATTGAGAATAATGTAAAGTCAGAATAATATGTAATTTAACTAAACTAAATGTTTTCCAAGATAGGGCCATATGCCCGTATAACCTGTTGCAGAGTGTGTCAAACTTTCATTTCAAGTAGGCCTAAAGCCGTGTTTAATATTATAAATGGATTTTGGTGCGTGTGAGGTTTCTGGGGGAATTAGTGTTGGAACTTCTCGCTGATAATATTTTGTATGCATAGGGTCCCTCGCTTCAAGTCGAGGAACAGCCCCAACCTGAACAAATGACCATCTAGACTCTCAACTTCATCTGCCGGAGGAGAACAGAGAGGACAGGCCACACCCACACTAAAATGTAGACCAGAACACCAACTTCACACCACGGAATAAATCAGGTGACACCAAACCATATTACTTTCACACAAGGGAATGTACCCACTAGAACTCGTGGACATATAGCTACACAACATACAATGACTTTAAGCTTTAAACATTTTAATTGGGTCCCCGGTTAACGGGACAGAATTGTGCGCGGGCTTGCGGGGGAATCTTTTGAACATTTTGTAACTCTGTATATATTAAATGTGAGCCCAGATGTTGGCATGTATCTGTGGCTGATTACCATTCAGGCATGTAAATTTCTTTCTAGTTTTCAGTAAAAGGGTTACCTTAGTGCTAGTAATTCTATCATTCATCATGTAATTTCACAGGTTAAATTTAGTTTTCAATTAATGCTTGAACTTGCTCCTGGGACAGGTTTAGTTATGCACGATCTTGCCTAGGAACATGTCGGCCTTTGGGCCAAATTAATTCTTAAAGGTTACAAAGCATTATGACACATTACTGTTTTTAATATTTCACAAAATTTATCATGTTCAAATTCTTTTTAATTGATTATGATCACATGTGTGTTTACTGAATTATAATTATATTTACTCCAAGTCTAAGTGCTCAATGTGGGAGCACTGTATAATAGTATCAGGTATTATGCCAACTCCTGAATTTTAGTATGCCCTGGGGGCACTGGTGTTACACACATATATCTTGAGTTATTAGGTATTAAGACCTTGCAATAGGTGTTGCGTGCAATGATATTTATGAATTGTAAATTATGTACCTCATGGGGTGAAAGAGGTGTGGCAAGATTTTAATGATGGAAGTTGTAATTGTCCTGTGATGTGGAACGTGTGTATGTGTTGTATATTGTAGACATATTTCCTTATATGTCCATTATATGTATTGTATATTCATGTGTATTTTGGGGGGTTAGGTATAGGGATAAGTGGGGAAAAGTAAGCCCGATTGGAAAAATACATTTTATATTCATTTAATTTAAATTTTATATTTAAATTTTTAAAGCAGAAACATTTTTAAAGAGAATAAAGAATATAAATTTTATATTTATTAATTTTTTCAAGTAAACTTTTTCAAGCAAAATAATTTTAAAGGAGAATACAATGATTTTGTTGGGTTAAAGAGATTTAAAGTTTGTTTATAATAAAAAAGTTATTGGTTGTTAATTTTGTGAGTTTTAATTGCAAGTCCCGTCTTACTGGATCCAGCGCATTTTTGGCTTTTCTAGGCTTTGGCCTAGTTTTAATTATCTTGTGGCCCCACTTTAAAAAAAAAAAAATTTTTTTTTTTTTCTTTTATGAGTCAATACAATACTTAAAGAGGGGTTACATCCTTCTTGGCTTGTCATTTTCCTAGATCTTTGGCATGTTCTTCCTACCCTCTTGTTTTATCATATGAATTTGTCTTTGCCCTATGAACTTAATCTTTACATATTCCATTTCTCCTAATAACGTCTTTGCCTTTGCGCTTTTATTTTTCATAATACCACTTACTTATCTTCCCTTTCAGTCCACAATTTCATGACCTTTAACGTTAGCTTATAACTACATTTCTGATGTTTGAAGTCGTACCTTCTGCCCTGACCTGTGTCATCTACTGAAATACTAAGGTTTCCACAACAGCATTTTTTAATAGTCTTTCACGTCTGTACGTAAGCGTTTCTTAAGCATTTTGTCTTCTCCAAATTATTAGCTTCCAAAAAGTAAACTTATTTTTACTTCTTCCAAACGTCTGCCGTATTTAGGAATTGTATTTCGAAGCTATTAAAACTGTTTCATATGTTCGATTTTTCAAATATCATCATCATCATCAACAACGTGAAGGTTTAGGCTCTTCCTGAACCTCTTCCGGGACTCACTTCGCTCTCTCTTCCCCACCGATCTATATTCCACTGCTAGCACTGGAATCCTGTCATCCGTCATTCTTCTTAAATGTTCACAGCACCTCCTATTGTTGCTCCTTAGCTGTTCCAACAACAGGTCGACTCCCCTACTTCCGTCCTTATATTCACATTCTTCTTTCTATCGAGAATGGTACAGCCTAGAATACTCGTCATAAGGTTCATCTCCGCTGCCTGAATCTTTGCTTTGTCTCTTTCTGTCACAAACTCTGGCTTCA